>PVIC010006705.1:0-39361 GCA_004025085.1 Thryonomys swinderianus
AGATAGCTCAAGGCTGTGATGACCACCAAAGTGGTCCCAATTTTGCACTAACTAGTTACATGATCATAACTTAATTTCTTGGATCCTCACTTTCCTTGCGTACAAATAAGAACCGGTACAAAAACTCTCTTTGGCCTAGGTGTGGTGACACATGACTGGAACCCCAACATTCTGGGAGGGAGAGCCAAGAATAGCACAGGTTCAATCCCAGCCCGGGCAATTTGGTGATTTAGCAAGATCCTGTCTCACAATAAAAAAATTAAAAAGGCCTTAACTTCATTCTCCAGTAACCCCCCCACCTCCCCATACTAACTATTGTCTTTGGTAATACTTTTTATTTCCGAGATTCTGATTCTCTGATTCAACTAACCCATAGTCTATTCTTTGCCTGGTTTACTGTATCAGCTATTTTATCTGTGTTTCCTTTAGCTATTTAATGGTCTCTGGATTTAAATACTTAACATCACAGAAGAATATGCCCTAGTGGCTCAGCCATTGATCCCCACCATGAGTGAGCAATGCCGGTGACTTACTCTTGGTCAAACCCCAGCCTGTGATGTAGCAGGGAGTGTTGTTAGGCAGGATGACGCCCTCCTGGGGCAGAACACCTAGTTGCACAGCGCTGTTGAGGGTGACACTCCTGGCCAGGCGCAGCACGGCGATGTCATAGCTGCAGGAGGAGAGGACTCACTCTGGAATTGAACTTGCCCTCAGGTCAGCACCTGTACTAGGGTCACTAAGCTTTTGTGTCCCTGTGGCGTTTGAACACTTCAAGCAGTTGAGCGTTGGGCCAGTCTGTTTCACAGCGGCATCTGCTGGCGGAATTTCAGTATTGCAGCCTAGTGCCAAGGTCCGCACCCCAGGGGAGGAAGAGGCGATGGTGGGATCTTGTTGGCAATGTTCTCGAAAGAAAGACACAAAATATTGTGTGGCTCTGAAAGCTCTGCAGAAATCCCTCAGTCACTTGAATTCTGTACTTCCATACTCTTTAGAATTAACCCTTGCCTTTTCTTTCTTTGCCAGTGCTGGAAATCCAGATTTGCTCACATACTAGGCAAGCGCTCTGCTACGGAGCTAAAACCCACCTCCTCCCCAGCCACACTGAAAGGGCTCCTTCCCAGGACTCTGCAACTCATTTCTTTTTGAGCTGGAGAGTGGCTCCATGGTAGAGCCTTTGGCTAGCATGTACTAGATTCACTCCAGGACAAAAAAAAAAAAAACGGGGAGGAAATTTTACTTTACTGATGGAATCTACTCCATACAGTGAATAACACATAAGATCAAAAAACAAAAAGCAGAAACAGTAAGCTCTATAGAGAAGAGACTTCACTGACTCCAATAATTCAAACCCTCCTGCATCTAACTAATCCTAAAGATCTTGTGCAATTCTGAGCTTTTCCAGGGATAAATTCTCAAAGTCCACCTGGAAGAACGAGCCAGCTCACTGCTTCCCTGTGGGACGTGGTGCCCTCTTGGGGTTCACAGTGCTGCAGAAGGTTCCCTGGCGTTGCTCTTACCCAGCAGCCACGTTATTGCTGTTCCACCTGGGGTGGATCACAATCTTCTGCACGCTCACAGTCTGCTCGGTGCCTTCGCTCTTCTTCAGGTTGTGTTCTCCAACAACCACCCGGAGGGTCAGGGAGCTGGAGTGGGGGAAGATGGGAACCCGAGCCTGACCAAAACTTATCCTTTTCGCTACTATCTCCCTGCCGTGATCTCCAAACAGATGGGCCGGGAAAGGGCCCACGGGTCACCCCAACCCTAAGAGGTCAGATGTCCCTCCAGAAAACCCAGGCTCAGAGGAGCTGATCTTTGATTTTCTCACCGGTCCACACAGTGAGCGGCTGTCAGCACCCAGTTCTGTCTGATGAGGGTCCCTCCACAGGTGTGATGCCAGGAACCCTGAGACGAATACTGAAGGGAAATCTGGATGCGAAGGAAACAAAGGAAAGATAGGTCGGTGTTTCCCGAAGGGCTTCGCCCTGATGTGTCACCTCTTTGAATTCTCGACATCACTCAAAACACTTTCCAACTTTCTAGACCACGGATAACAAATGGGTTTCACTTGACTTGCCAGTTGCTATGAACTGGTTGTTGGTGGCTTCCTAGAGTGTACTGTTGATAAGGGGTGTGTAGATACTTCTGGGGTCACCTTACAGAATGCTCCGTTGTTATATTTGCTGCGCACATGGATGGTGGAATAAAGGCCCACGTGGAGGGTATTTACCATTCTTGCTCTAAGTTGTTGGGATGGGCTTAGAACCTAGGTCCTTTGATCACTGTTCTTTCCTGGAAAGGAAATGTAGCCAGTGCATTGCTCTTTGACCGAGTCCCACGGCTTGGGTCTCTAGAGCATTCGTTCCCTTCAAGGTTCTCAAATCCACTGTCCCCATTTCAGGGAATACTCAGCAACAGCGATGGAATGTTCATCTTCACCAGTTAGTGTTTCCTCAGATTTTTCAGTGGCTCTACTGAGAAACAGGACTCACGCTGTTGGAAACAGACTCTAATTGCAATTGCAGGGATTCCTCTCACAGTGTGGCTGTTCACCTGTGAAACTACCCACTGTATACATTTAGATTTGCTTACATCAAGGCCTAACTCCCCTGTTACAGAAGTGGAAAACCTTTACCCAAATAAGCAATTCCTCATGTATGTTTACACGCACATGTGTGACATACACTGTGTGGAGTGCAAAGCATATGTGTGGGTTGGCACACAGTCTTGCAAGGATGTCACAAGGAGGGTTGCTGGGAGGGCAGGGTAGTCTGTTTGGGTGTATTATGCCTGGGCGAGTGTGGTTGTGAAAGCCTTTTGCATTTCGGAACCTAACTAGGCCTGGTCCCATCCATCTTTAAAACCTGGCATCGAGACAGCTGGCGAGCTGCTGGTTGGGAAGAACATACACAAACATACAGAGTGCTTTTCCTAAGTACACAACAACACTCACTCGGTGGTCTGGGCTGAGATGGAACACCCACCTACCTGGGAGGGCCAGGAATTCTTCTTGGCCTCCGTCCCTCCAACTACACGTGCATTAGTGTCTGGAAAGTCCTGGGTGCTGTGTCCTAAAGGACCAGGGTGGCGAAGAAAAGCAAGCGATGACTCAGCAGGGGGCGGTTCCGGCTGGGGAGGGGGCGTGGCCGCTGTGCTTTGAGGGCTGTTAACCTCGTCTGCAAATCCACAGCTCTCCTCTAACAACTGAGGGCCCCTGCTGCGAGTTCTCTGAGCACCCTGTGAAAGCAGGGTCGGCCGGTACCTTCTGCTTTTCCCATGTGTCCTGGAACTGGGGTGTGCTAGGAAGGACCTACCCAGAATCACCAGTCTGGGGCCCCAGAGGCTCCTTGTGGTATTGGTTTGCTGAAGGTCAGCCCTTGGTTTGAGGGAGCTCCGCCCTTAATGTTTGGCAGGATTTTCCAGTGGACAGGGAAAGCAGGGCTCAGCCTAGTCGGGCCCCACCCAGCTCAGGAGAGCCTCCTGTCAAGAGGGCTGGAGTAGCCAGGCCTGTTGGTGCGTGCCTGTAATCTCAGCACTCAGGAGGCTGAGGCAGGAAGATTGCCACAAGTTCAAGGCCAGCCTGGGCCACATAGTGAGGTTGAGACCAGTCTGAACTACAAAGTGAGAGATCCTGTATCAAGAAAACTGGGTGTGAGGGGGGCTTCTTTATTTGTGTGGCTCTGGGACCAGAAATGCCTTGCATGGCTGATGAGGACCCCACATTATCTATTTTATGCTCCAGGATAGTAAACTTTTTGCTAGACTCACAGGTAGAGAGCATTCCAACCTCCTCTGAGATAGGGAGCCGGCCTGGGCTTGGGGAAGGCATTCAGATCCCTCTTTCTAGAAAACTCATGTGAAATGATCCACTTACCATAAAGGACCAGGGTGGCGAGCAGGAGGAGGTGCAGCATGGTGCCAGTGAAGGAGACCACAGACCCCCTGCCGCTAGCGAAGCCCTCTTTATACTCCTCTTATCAATGGCCTTGCTGACCCCCTGCCTGCCAGCTGGCGGGCCTGTGTGTGCAAGGCAGGGAAAAGCACAGGTGACACGGAAGAACAAATGAAAAGTCTGCTTTTCAAGTCAACTAATTTATCTCTTATTCAAAGACAGAACAAGGTTAGAGCTCAACTGATCACCTGCTTTAATTTGAAAAGCATCCAACAAACACTTCTCAAAAATAAAACAGGGATGCGAGGCCACTCTCCCCTGGGAGTGCGTTCCTCACCGTCCTGCCCAGCACCTGATACTGTCCCCGGCTCTCTCGGTTGCACCGCAGGTCCGGAGTCAGGAGGGAGAGCCGCTGGCAGGAGACACCCCAGAGAGGAGGCCGGGCCATGCCCCTTCGGGGGGACAGAGTGCACTTGCCCTGGAGAGCACACTGGTGGAGGGAAGTACTGAGCAGCAGGCTGGAAAGGTCTGAGTGAAGAGAGAGCTTCTAGAGCAGGAGAGTGTGGAGCAGGACTGAGGAGGGCGACTTCAGGGGGAGGTGACAGTCTGCGGGCGGAGGGCACAGGCAGCGAGGGGTGGGCAGGCGGGCCCTGGGGGTGGTGAAGGGCTCTGCCACTCAAGGCTAACAGAGGAGAAATGAGGGAGGTGCAGGGTACCCTGAGGTGGGCAGCGGCCCTTGGATTGGGCACCGAGTGTCCGAAAGTGAGTGAAGTGATCAGACCCACTGCAGGGCCCAGAGTGGAGGACTGTGGGTGCAGCAGGGGTGACTGCACGGTGGGAGACTTCGACTCAGGCGGGAGATGCCTGGAAGCCAAGGGAAAGCGGGCAAATACCCCGGCTCCCCTGGGGTTTTTGTTGTGCACACACTTCATGCCCGCAGGGGTGGGAATGGCCTGGCAAAGGGTTTGAAGAAGTCTACACACACTGTCACTTTCCGGGGTCCTCGGCTGTTCAGAGTTGTACTTTGATGCTCAGGTCACCTAGAGGGCTCTCTCTCTCTGTCCACTCTCTTGCATTTGGACACAGGGGACCTCAGAGAGAGCCCTGAGCTGGGCAGGGAATCTGGGCTTTTGTCGTTCTCCTTGTACCTCCCGCTTCCCTGGACCAGAGGGTGCTGTTAGCCGGGGGAGGAGCCCAACAGGAGGTGGAGGGCCTCAGAAGGCTAGCCCCTGACGTCACAGATTGCAGAGCTGAGGACCTTTCAGGGCAGGGTCTGCTTCATGTCTGTCTCCCTACCCTTGGCCTGACCCAGAGAAACGCAATCTGTACTTAATTTAAAATCCAAACTCCAGGACCGTTACTTAAAATCCAAACTCCAGGGGCTGGAGATTTAGCTCAGTGGTTCTGGCGCCTGCCTCGCAAGCGCAAAGTCCTGAGTCTGATCCCAGTAACCACATACGATGCTGGGCGTGGTGGCTCAAGCCCACCAGCCATCAATACCATAAACCACAGTGCCGGGTGTGGTGGCTCACACCTGTAATTCCAGCACTCGGGAGGCAGAGGCAGGAGGATTGCTGAGTTCCAGGCTTGCCTGGGCTACATAGTGAGCTGAGGGCCAGCCTGAACTACAAAGCGAGACCCTGTCAAAAAAAAAAAAAAAAATCCAAACTCCAGGACCATACGGAACGGAGCCCTCACAACTGCGCTTAATCTCTCATGTTGGTCAGGCCCTTCTTTCCATTTCTTGAATTTGGCATACATAGTGGCCTTAGCTTCAATTTTGAGGCACTACATTTCTTCTAATTCCAGTGCTAGCAATACATCCTTCTGAAATAAACACAGGCACCAAAATAAATATACAAGCCTCTGGATTCTAAAGTTGAATACACTGGGGCCTAATCCTACTGTGAAATTCTATGTCACTTTAAGACAGTAAATTAGACTTCAATGAACTGACACGAAAATACATCCTAAGTGAAGAAGCCAAAGTTTTACACAACACAGCACTGTGTATTGGTTTGTTAGTGTGTTATTAGAGGAGGAAGAGGGCCTACCTACCGAGCTGTAAGCTAGGCCTGTCTACCCTGGGGCCTGTGACCGCATGAGTCCCTGAACAAGCAGTGTAGCCTCATGAAATTGTAATCTTTTAACATTCTGATGTGACTTTTGGTAATATTTTTCAAGAGTCTGTTGTACAGTGCTCAGTCGTGGACTGCAGAGGTCCCCGGAAGGCTGGGTAGTGGAGGCAAAAGGAAGTCCTGTTGCCTTCCAGGCCCACCATGCACGGCTCGCTCCAGACACTTGCATATAAGCTGTTATAGGTACTTGGTGAGAAAAATGCAGTGATTACTGACAGTCCTACAACCTACGCATGTCTGAGGACAGGTGTTCATTATTACTAAGAAGACGTGAAGTTTTTTTATTTATTAAATGTGGGCCTGTTATTTCATGAAATATCATAATAAGTAAAATATAAAAAATAAAAGAAGTTTTGTTATACATACAAAAAACTATTATTATATAATTTATGTTGGATGTGGTGGTGTAGAACTGCCTGTGATTCCAGGAAGGCTGAAACAGGAAGGATCATCATGAGTTTGAGGCCAGCCTGGACTACATACCAAGACCCTGTTTCCAAACAAAACAGTAACATTGATTGATATTATGAAATAGTAATTATTCAAATGGAAATGGGGTTTAGGAGTAAATAATGAGGGGAAAGAAAAAATTGATGGTAAAATAAAACAGGAAACAAAGCTTGTGTATATAGGGGTGAGGGATTATAGGGTGGATAGGGGAAGGGGTAAAATGAGAACTAAGTTATGTCATAATACTGATACAAATTCTCAATGTGGAATGTAATTGTGATGTGTATATATAATGTACCAATAAATTAAATTAAAAAACAAAAGCAAAACAAAACAATAACACTATACCATACATTTTATATGTGGCTTGAAAATTCCTCTTCCAGACCAGGCAAGTCAAAAGTTTGGACATCTGTGCTGTAAACAGTTATTACCTCACAGTGTGGAACACCATGAGGTCAAATTAACTTTCTTTTTGTTGGGACAGAATCTTGCTAAGTCATTTAAATTGCCCAGGAACTTAAACTTGCCATCCTTGTGGCTCAGCCCTCCAAAATGCTGGGATTACAGGTATGTAATTTGCTGGATTTTTTTTTTAACCTCCCTCCTATTTTTCTGCATTATCTGACTTTTCTCTGCAGTATGACTTTTGTAATTAAAAACAATAAATTCTCAGGGCCGGAGGGTTAGCTCAGTGGTTCTGGCGCCTGCCTCGCAAGTGCAAGGTCCCCGGTAACCACATACAATGCTGGGCGTGGAGACTCACGCCCACCAGCAATTGACACCGCATACCACAGTACGTGGTGGCTCACTCCTGTCATCCCAGCACTCGGGAGGCAGAGACAGGAGGATTGCTGAGTTTGAAGCTTGCCTGGGCTACATAGTGAGCTCAGGGCCAGCCTGAACTACAAAGTGAGACCCTGTCTCCAAAAAAGGAAAAAATAAATAAATAAATAAATACATTCTGGGCCTGAAATTTAGCTCAGTGGTTCCAGCGCCTGTCTCGCAAGTGCAAGGTCCTGAGTTTGATCCCAGTAACTACATACAATGCTGGGCGTGGTGACTCACGCCCACCAGCCATCAATACCACATACCACAGTGCAGGTTTGGTGGCTCACGCCTGTCATCCCAGCACTCAGGAGGCAGAGATAGGAGGATTGCTGAGTTCCAGGCTTGCCTGGGCTACATAGTGAGCTCTGAGCCAGTCTGAACTACAAAGCGAGATCCTGTCTCAAAAATAAATAAATAAATAAATAAATAAATAAATTCTGGGATATGTAGCTATTTGGGGTGATGGTCCAATACTCTTCGACTACCTGGAGGGGATCAGTGCTTCAGCGTTACCGTGCTGGGAAACAGTTGCACAGGATTAGCAGCAGGATTTAAGAGGCCAGGCCTTTGGTTAGCTCTGAGAATGGTCTGGGAGGGGCAGGATGGGTTTTAAGGCTGGCTGCTACTAAGGGGAAGGCCTTAGTTCTCCCAGCACTCAGTCAGCACTCTCTTACTTTCCTTGGCCTCCCCTGGGCATAGCAAGTGATCCTGCCCTCCTCTAGCTCACCCTGTGTGCTCTTCTTAGCTCACTTAGGCCAGGTGTGAGGACGCTTCTTGGCCCCACTACAGAGCAGCACCTTGGCTGGGCATGATATGACTGAACTGGGAGATACTGGGTGATGCCACAGATGCCATGAGATGCGTAGGAGAAGCGGCAGGTGATCCATACCTGGGCGATGAGTAAATGTTTAGTGCACCCAAGAAGAGCAGGGCTGGGATTGCGGATTCTGACCCCGGCTAGCCTGAGTCATCAGAACGGCAGTCAAAGCCTTTTCATTTGGGCCCCAGTCCGTCTTCCACAAGGCAGACTTGCCTGGCAGGCACAGTGACTCGGGCCTGCAATACTTCTAAGGAGTTCACAGGATGATTCAGATTTTAAGATCAGAACAAAATAAGTAGAACGTGGATTACATTCACTTTCATACCAGTGCATTCATAAAAATATAATTTTATTTTTTTAGTGGAACAAGAATCCTAGGAAGGCACAACTTCTTAGCATCCACCCAAGTCAAAATGCAGCCCTTACCTAGCCTCTGTATACCCTCCTAACGATGTCCTCTTTCTTTAGCTCCACCTGTATTTTTGTCCCTCTGTGGCTATGCTCATGCTAGGTGGCCACTTGTATGACATTACCACTTACAGTCTTTCCCACTAGAGACCTTTCGATCATTGAGGTCAAATGTTACTGTTTTTGCAGCCTTTCCTGTTTCTTCTACATCAAAGGGATTTGTTCTTGTAACTCAGATTTTTGGACATTTCGGGCTCTCATGACCTGTCTGCATTTAGACAGAGTCCTGTGGGGGAAGAAGGACCTCACCATACATCTCTGCCTGCCTACAAGTCTGACAAACAGTACTCAGGCTGGACTTGGGGGCCAGAGGATATTGAGGGAGAAGGGACGGAGGTGTAACAGTGCTCTTTGAGTGTATGCTATTTCCTGGCCTGAATCAAGGTATTCAGCTCAGGGACAGTTCAGAGGAAGAAGAGCCCAGGGCAAACTTCCTCTGCCAATGCCATATAACTTTTATTTCCACTGAGATATCACTGACAACTCTTTTCTTTCAGAGATGGAACTTTCTCCTTTCCCACTCCAGGTGCTATCCTGGCACTTTCTCCTTTCCCTTTGGCGGGGACCCCTCTGTGTCTCCTTTATGGAGCACAGAAGGCTCCCAGGAACCTGCTGTCATGTTGTGGGTAAAAGGGAGGCACAAGTAGTCTCATGGCACCCTCCTGTGGTGATAGCTGTTACTGAAGTCAAAAGACCGGTGCAGAATTTTAATTTTCTTCCAGACAATGGAGCTCTATCAGACAAAGCAGCTGGGGGAGTGGGGTCTGGTCCCCCTCGCATGAACAAGACTGATACCCACGTCGGGTCTGCTTCCTACCAGGACTACATGCAAGCACAGCAGATGTCATCAGTCGTGCCTGACTGCACAGTATCCCTGCTTCCTCAGTCCTGCCGGGGCTCTGGCTAACCTCATCTGGGCTGACAGTACCTCTGCGATCAGAATGGGACAAAGTGGGAATCAGAAAGTGCTGGCTAGGTGCCTCGGGTTCTTGCAGAACACCGTCACAGGCTGTGGTTCAGCGCTGGAGACTGAGCCTCAGTGAACACTTCCCCCAGACACTACCTTGCAATCACAGACAGCACCTCTACTTCTCTGCTTCTGCTCTCTGGATACAGTAGCGCTTGTCCTGTCGTCTCACAGGATGACTATGCAAATGAAATCAGAGAAGGACACCTAGCTGGGCCCTTTCTGTAAAGTGTAATCAGTTCTCCACACCAGGTATTATTAGCAGAGGAGGCTGTCTCCAACCTCAAACCCCTCTCTTAGATCACACCATTTCACTGAATTACAGGTCCTTTGGCTGACCAAGGCTGCAGGACAAGGCTGAGAGGTATTCCACTTAACCCCAGGGCTGCTGTCCTCTGCTCTGGAGGTCTTCATTTCAAGAACAGGAGGAAAGCTCTAGGTGAATCCATAATCTCTTCTATCAGTGTGGAGGAAAGAAAATGGGCCTGGAGTTGTTGCAAGGGGCAAGAAGGTCCTGCCTTGACATCCATTGGGTTTTTAAGTTCATCTTGAAGGCCTACAAAGCACTGATGGTCAGGTTCCCAGCCGTCAGCAATCCTGTTTCCTGAGAGGACTTGGAGGTTAAGGGGCGGCCTAGACAAAGACCCAGTGTTGGAAAGGGTCCCTGAGATCGCAAGGGGCCATGGCTGGCTTTTTGTCCTGGGATGTCAGGCAGGTATCAGATCCCAAGTTCCTGATGAGCTGATCCTAAAACAACACAGCAAAGTGTCAGCCTGGGCTCAGGCCCTCTAACAACACTACTGAGGGGGAGGTGAGGTAAGGGACACACAGGTAAAGGAAGCCCAACAGGGCACAAAAATGATATTTCCAATTCCGTCTCTGGAATGCAGTCACTCTGAGAGATGTATTCCTAAGTTACATCCCTGCCCCCATGTCTGGTGCCAATTCCCCACCTTAGCTTTAGCCTGAGGGGCTAGAAGGGAAATAGAGGAAAAGCAAGACCATGGCTAATAGAAAAATGCTTTCAAGGCCTCCTGGTTTGCCAGGTTCAAAGACCTGAGGTACCGTTCCTCACTCCCCATTTTGTGTATCTGATTATATTTTGCCTCTTCCCCTTCTTGTAACCCCAAGGTTAAGCCTCTTCTTGAATGGAATGGAGTTGGGGCTCCAGGCTGTGGAGGTGACATACGTGCCAAGGCCGTGTAGTACCATGGAAAATGTAAATGTTTTCAAGAAAAGTTACCTAGGCCAGAATCCCACCCTGCCATTTACTAGTAATGGGTGTCTGCTAGTCACAAGTTGTTAAGCTTCACTGACTCATTTGTACAAATGAGGCACTGCTTACCTGGAAAGAGTCCCTAGAAGGTTATCGAAGCTAATGAATGTAACTGCCTCACTTTGCACCTACCCCACAGAGGCAGGCAGGAACCATGAATGGCCCTGTATAATTACCTACTTGGATTCAATATAAAAATGCCGAAAAATGCTCGTGCCCTGGTAGAACTGGACACGGGCCATACTCTCTGGCCCCAGGTTTGTATCAGCCAGAACCAGCCATCACCAAATATTACTGAAGTCCTGAGAACCGTGCTGTGACCAACCCCACACTCACCATTAAGTTGCCCTAATCTACCCCATAGTGCCTTGGGCAGAAGATACAGAAAACAAGGAAGGGGCAAATGTAGCCTGAGGTTCTTGATTCCAGCCTCTGTTGCTTTGTTTTGACAGTCTTACTATGTGGTCCAGCCCTGCCTTTAACTTGGTGTGTAGTGCAGGATGGCCTTGAACTCACAGGCAGCTTCCTGCCTCAGCCTCCCAAGATGTGTACTACCAAACGCGGCTTAATTCTGAGCTCTGGACAGTTGACTCACCTTGGTCAATTCCCATTCCTCGTCCTTGGGCACATAGCTATTTTTGCCAGTGAAGTGACAGCTCCTCATGCCTAGTGTGCTGGCAGTGGCATGTAGACACAGCTGTTTGGCAACATTGTGACGAAGGTCCCTCTGGGTTGTGTACTCAAAGTACTAGAGAAGATAGGAGAAGGTCCTGAGGCACGGGTAGGGAGTTTGCGTCCAAATGCAACTCCAGGTGGAGTTAAGGCCAAGGCTTTCTGTAACTTCTGTTTGGCCTTCATGATTCGCACTCTGTCTAGCTGCACCCTCAGCCCCTGGGCCCCTCCAGGGACCCGTCTCTGAGTAAGCGCTCCCTCCCTTCGCACCCCAGCTCTGCTGTCAGGGCTCGCTCTCTGTCCCGAGCTGAGACACCAGACTTTGTGTCCCGCAGTCCCTCTCAGACCGAGAGCTTCTAGAGGTCGGGGCGACACCTCCTCCATCTCCTTTTCTGGGTGTCTTTCACCCCAAGTCTCAAGAAAGGACTACTTAGGGTGCAGGAAGGGAGCCCGTGAGGAGAGGCGGTGTCCCAGAGACAGGCTTCTCGGGCTGCCCGCCTGCCTGCTGTGCGGGCTGTCTACCTGATTGCCTCCAAGGCCGTGGCAGGTGTACATGATGAGGGGCTTCGATCCGTGGTTTTTCTCACCCACATCCAGACACTGACCGGTGCCCAGGTTCATGATCTGCAGGATGGTAAGTAGACAGGGGAGCCAGGATGGCACAGCCCGAGTTTCCTAGCTGCGTTATAGGGCCAAGCACACTGGAACCAACCGCTTTGCAAGGCTGGACTTCCCTTCTGTGGTTTCTCCTGTTCATTAATCCAGATGCCTGGCGTGAATAGCAAAGTGAGGAGCAGAGTCCCTGAGCCTGAGGACAGGACCGGACACCCTGTTTGGGGAAGCGGGGAGCCCCTCAGAATGCCAGCTTCCTTGGAGAAGACCTCAGCACGCGGGACTTGCCTCGGAGCAGTGGCTCTCAAAGCATAACACCCAGACCGTCAGCGTCACCTGGGACTTGGCAGAAATGCAGGCTTCCAGGCCCCTCTCGAACCCGCCATCGGGAACCCTGGGGTGGGACGCGACAGTACTTTAATACGCTCTCCTGGTGACTGACACACGCCAGCATTCGAGAGTCACTCTTTATGGGCAGGTTTCCCCCGTCAGGGTTTTAACTATCTCTAGAAGCCCCGAAGTGTCCCCTACACCCCCTTTCTGGGTAAAAAAATTGGTAGAGAGTAAAAGACAGTCACTGACTGCCATTCACTGGTAGGTCGGCAGTCTTGATCGTCTATGTGGGACACTGTGACGTCGGGTAGACAGATCGGTTCTCACACTTACGGCTCCATAGAAGGTGGGATTCAGGTCAGGAACATACATCTCCGGGTAGATATTGTGCAAGAACCAGGAAAAGTTGCGACAGTGTAGCTGTTCCCTCAGCTGCAGCCGTTCAGAAATGTCCCCAAAGGATTTCTGCCAATGAAACCAACGCCCTCTAATGGTCAGGTCTCCAGGGGTGACCCTCCCGCCGCATAGCTCAGCCCTCCCAGCACCACTTCCTCTCCTTATTCCTGCTCCGGACCCATGGGTGCTACCGGCTCTGCTCACATCCGGCCCAGACCTGGCATTGACTTGGGAGCCCCACCCTACCCCTCCAGCTCTTCACTTCCCGTAACTCCCAACCAGACCTCCTGGTCCCCAGTTCAAGTTTATCAGAGCCGGTCTTCTTGTAGGAGTTTCTTTTTTCTCCGAATCTCTTTCCCCTCATCTCCCGTCCCAGGCAGGGCCAACCCAGGCTCCTTTCCTCCTTGTCTAGCCGTGACGTATACCCAAGGCTCTCCCATGGGCTGTAGCTCGCCGGGCTCCACGAAGGGCAGGGAAGCCTGGAGGGCACAGACGGGCGGGGCCCTGTCACTAGGCCTCTGACCAAGCTTTGAGATTTCGTCCAACACTGCCCGAGCGCCACTTCCCTCACCTCTTGGGCCATCTTCTCCGCCTGCCGATTTCTTCTGTAGAAGATCTTCTTGTAGTCATCCATCCAGACCTCAGCCAGCCGCACTAGGTTTCGAGTAATGACGCTGGTGCCCTTGGGGAAGGTGTGGGGGCTCTTGGTGCGGAACACATGGCCGACCACAGAGCAGGGGATGATCTCGAGTTTGCCCCCACACTGCCACACCTGACACAAGAGAAGAGACAGGAGGGGGCCTCGAGAAGGTGCAGGGGGCCATCTCCCCCAAAGCACCTCTGTTGTGTTCCCAGAATGCTGGAGCCCGGGTCCAATGACTCGGGCTAATGCTGCTGTCTCTCCCAGGAACAAGGGACGAGGACGGGGCTCCTTCCTGGGCCACAACCTCACTATCCAAGGCTCCATGATGTTGGTTTGCGGTGTCTGTGAGAACCAGGCCCACTTTACAGAAAAGACAGCCCATGACCTTTCTTCTACATACCTATTCTGAGCTCTGGTCATGTGGCTTTTTGAATTTGAAATTGGATTTGTTGTTGTTGTTGTTGTTGTTTTGGAGACAGGGTCTTGCTACAGAGTTCAGGCCAGCCTTGAACTCATTATGTATCTCAGCCTGGCCTTGAATTCACGTCAATCCTCCTGCCTCAGCATCCGAAGTGGCAGGATATGTGCTAGGTATGCACCACCACACCCAGCCTGGAAATGTGACTTTTACCAGTTTACTCAGCTTTCCCTCAAACCAGAGCTTCAGTGTGTTAATTAACAGAAAGGACAGTTAACCCGTCAGGTGATCTCGGTGACCTGCATGCCAGCTCCCCAGGACAGAGACTAAAAACAGACCAGAAGCTCACTGGAGAACCTAGAATGAGAACACCTGGAATTATGGGTACTGGTGGGTGAGCCTTCTAACTGCCAGCAGATGGCCTGGTATGTTCTTCCCCCTGCTCTCTTCTGGGCTTTACTGGAAACTTTAGGTTTATTCATTTTAGTTAGTATGGCAACCTAGAAGTATATAATCATAGTATTAGACATCATTTATGTGCTTAATTTGCACAAGACACTGAAAGAGGCAGGGTCTGTGGCCCTTCAGGGATGACTTTATACGTGAGCCCGTTTATGTTTTACTTTTCCACGGGCATGGGCATTTGTGGCGGTTTCACAGAGACACGATCCTTTCTACCTGACCTAATCTTGGTTGGCTGAATTCATGGAGTCCCTTGGAGTTCTGGTGTCCACAAGATTTCAAGGCACCTCTTGTTCCATGGTTATGAGGAGCTTACTGAGCATACTCCAAACATAGCCTGGGCCTGTGTCTTTTGGCTAAGTTACCCCGTTCCCACCTTCACCCTAACCCTGCTCCCACAGACTTGGCATGAATCTCCAGATGACTGGTCCTTAATACCCCCTATTAGCCTTTCCCCCTGAAAAGGTGTAGCTGTTCCCTCAGCCCACTAAGTTTTCTAAGTGATCCTGTCTAACTGCCGAGGTTTGTCACACGGAGAAGGGGAACAGAAGGGCAGAGCCACAATAGGAAACAGTCAGCACTTCAAGTTCAGTCTCAGATGTAACATCCCTGAGGCTGGAGCTGCCTCTTGGGATGCTGTGATTCCCCACGAAGCCCCCTTCTCTCTCACCCGGAAGGACATTTCCACGTTCTCCCCTCCCCAGATCTCCATCTGATTATCATAGGTACCGATGTGCTCAAAGTAGGACTTGGAGATGGAGAAGAGGCCACCAGCAAACGTCGGGGATCTAGAGAGACAGAGGGAGAAGCATGTTCCTGGGATGGGCGGCCCTCCTTCTGCCAAGTCACTTGTTCCCAAAGCTATGTCCTCTTCTCCTTCTAGGGCCAGGTCATGAAGAGATGTAATTATTATTACTGGCCTCTAAAAGGCATCATGCATTCACCCAACTGAGAAGGGATGAAACGCCAGCTACTAGGGCCTGTGCTGTATGGCGAGCATCGGGAGCAGACAGGAACAACCCCATTGGCTGAGCACACAGTCCAGTAGTGGAGGGGAAAGGTTCGTTGGCTACTGTTGGTCAGCAGTGTGACTAGAGCAGAACTTTCAGAAGCTACGTGAAAGTGCTTTTGAAAACTGGCAGGATTCAAGCCAAGAATGAATGAATGCCTATTAGTGGCAGGGCTGATCTTTTATGTGCTCCTTCAGGGATGATGAGGAGCCCAGCCCTGCGGTAAAGCTGCCAGTTTCCTTGAGCAGGATCAACTGGTAAGAGGTGCTTCTGAAAGCCCTGTAGGAAGAATGTGAGATTAAGCTCAGTGTTTGGACCACTGGGAACATTTAGGAGCCTCTAAAAAGATTCTGGCTGTTAGACACAGGCAGGAAGGCACAGATAAATTGACAAAAACATGTCCTTTGATAGCTACCATGCTGCTCAAAAGAAGGGCTGGCCAGGGATGGGGATGCAGCTCAATGGTGCAGTGCCTGCCTGGCAAGCACAAGGTCCTGAGTCTGATTCCTGGAAGCAAGAAAGAAAAAAAAATAAAAGGGGGCTGGACTGAGGATTTGGTGCCTCAGTATACCAGGGAACAGATAAACAAAATGGAAGGCAGGGTTGGGGTTGGAGAAGGCAGAGGTAGGATCCCATAATCCTCAGCTGTTGGCTTCGTGCCTAAGCCAGGCTGGCTTGACTAGGGCTTGCTGCCTTCAGTAAGTGACTTCGGGGGCGACCAAGCAGAAAGATACTGAGCTTTCTCTGTAACCTCAGAACCTGTGAAGGTGCCTTAAACAGAGTCAGGTTCAATCTCCGTTCACTGGATTAGGTATCAGGATGACTTCACGGGAGCCAGACCTCATGGCTGCTCCTGACTCCCCGGAGTGGACTCCTGGAGTGACTCTCTGAAGGACTCTCAGCTGGGAAACATGCTCAGAGTGGCTTCCGGTGGCTGGTTCGGTCCTGTCAGGGTTATAAGCCAGCTCCAGTACACCCAGTGAGGCTCAAGGAGTCATGAGGCTCCAGATGAGCACCTCAAGCTAATTTGCTTTGGGGATCCCCCTGCACCCACCCTAGGACCTGTTTCCTCCTTGACAGGTCTTCCACCCAGGAAGCCACTGACAAATCAGCTCTGAGGCTAACCCTACATGGGGAGCTTTATCGAACAACACAGCCGAACCCCGTACTCCCCAGCCTGCTTTCCGGGATCCTCTCCGCTTTGTCCTTTCCAGAGCAGAGAGTGGAAAGCCGCTCTCCACAGTGGCCCTGCCGGGTCCCAGTGTGGTGTCAGGGACAAGCCACGTGTGCTCCCCGTGCATTTGAACCAAGGAGCAAATTCACTCCCCAAACACTGGAGCTTTGTCCTCCAGTTGTGTGGCTCTCAAACATCAGTGCCAGAGATGTCAGTGATGGGGGAGGGTCACGGGCCTGTCTGTACCTCACTGTGCTGCTGGGTGCCTGGGGCTGGGCCTGTGTGGCTGGCTGTGCACACCAGACAAAAGGCATGTATGACACCAGTGGAGAGTTAGAAGGAAGTTCCACTTTCTTTCTTTCTCCTACTTCTCTTCACTCTCCCCGGCCTGTAGCTGTTTAGGTTCCTCTCTAGCATCCACCTAGGCCCTGGGCAGCATTTTGTAGGCTTCGGGCATGCAGAGAGGGAGGAATCATAACCTTCTCTTCTTTTCAAGCCTTTCATGTCATCTCTGGCCACCTCTGCTTCCCTCTATTCCTGACACAGGTTTAGTTGATCTACCATGTCTCTCGGCCAGTAAGAAAAGAGTGGCACATACTCCAAAGGCAAAGGGTATTGTAAAATTCACTCCCTGGTAGCTGGGCGTGGTGGCTCACGCCTGTAATCCCAGCACTCGGGAGGCAGAGGCAGGAGGATTGCTGAGTTCGAGGCTTGCCTGGGCTCCATAGTGAGCTCAGGGCCAGCCTGGACTACAAAGTGAAACCCTGTCTCAAAAAAAAAAAAAAAAAAAAAATTTCACTCCCTGGCCCAGCCAGTCTGAGACTACGGTTAAAGCAGACTTGTGTCCTCCAACACAACCGGCAGGGGACAGTGCAGCCTGGGAGTGAGGAAGCTCTAACTTCCAACTCCAACTTCCCTCTAGCTCCAGCCAGACCGCATCGGGTGCCTGTTTTTACAGGGCTCTCCAGCAAAGGATGCTTTTCATATTTTCAAAACAAAACAAAACAAAAACGAAGCAAAACATGCAACAGATTTCTGCCTGGAAAACTCTGAGGTGTTTTACTACCTGGTCCTTTACTGAAAAAATTCAGAGCAACTGCAACAAACTTTGGACCGCACACCATGTATCTCTTTTCACATGTTCTGAGTCTTCCTAAAGACAGGGTGTGGAAGCACAAGCCACTCCTCGTTACAACAGCGACTCAGTAATGGCCTCCAACTACGCCTCTCACCTGCTCTCCCAGCGCCAGTCACACCTCCCAGGTGCGGCGAGGAGTGAGAGAGATACAGTACACGAAGCCTGACACACAGCAAAGGAGTGAATAAGTTCAAGCCGTTACGGTGTGGGGCAGCGTGCTGAAGGCTTGGGCCAGACAGGGATCGCAGATCAGTGTCTGCGCTCTGCCACGCTGGCTGCATGAGCTGAGGTCAGGTGCTATCATGACGAACGAGCCTCAGTTCTCCTGTTGGTTTGGTTTTTGTTCTGCAGTGCTGGGCATCAAACCCAGCACTCGCCTATGTCAGGCAACCGCTTCCTGGCAGAGCCGCACACCCAACCCCCTGTTCTGCAGTACCTACCTCGTTAGGATGAGGATTAAACACCAAGTGCCTGATAAGAGCCAATAAACCGATGTGGGGCGACACAGGTCCCTGGGACTGGGTGGGACTGGGTTCCCGGGGGCCAAGCTGGTCCTTACTTGATAGGGTAGGTCTCATCTTTGCGCCTGTGCTTCTCACGTGCAGGTAAGGTCTCCCAGCCGAAGGTGAGGCTCCAGTCAAAGTTGCCCCGGCTATGGACTCTGTCCCCGGGGATGGGCTTGGAGAACTCAAAGGTGTTCAGGTTAATGGTGACGATATTAGGGCTCACCACTGCTGTCTTGTCCTCAACAATTCGAGCCAGGAGGGGCTCCAGCCAGCCATGGAAGCACTCACCTGCAGGCCCAGGGAAGGGGGCAGCAGTCTAGGCCCCGCCCACAGCTGACCCAAACCCCGCCCCAGTCGGGCCCCAGGACACCCAGAGGAATCTTCCTGTACTCCTTGCTTTAGGTAAATTCCAGTGAGGTCCACAGCCGTAGGGACAGAGAGCAATCTGGATGCGTCCTGCCCCACTTCCCTGAAAGGTGGAGGCTGCTGTGGCAGGGAAAATGGAGGCCGGGGTGAGGGGGTGACATGGTCAGCTCAGGTGACACAGAAGCACTGGGAAGGGGCCGGATGCAGATCTCCAGTGCTTTCAGCCTCATGCCCAGGGCCCGCTCCCCAGTGGACTGTGCCCGCAGCAGGCATTCCCTCTCCCAGGATTTGTATCTGAAGTTTCAGCTCCAATGGTAAGAGAGTCCCTTACATATATACATATGATTTTATGTATATATATATATATATATAAATGTTTACATACACACATACACAGGGCCTTGGAGTAATCTCTGCGGTAGGAAAATAAGGTTGGTGTTCTCATTCCGTTTTTGTCTTTTTCTGAGAAATGATCTCACTATGCAGCACAGGCTGGCCTGGAACTCACAATGATCCTCCTGACTCAGCCTCTCAAGTGCTAGGCTAATAGGCGTGTGAGCCGCCATGCCCTGCCTCCTTCTTTCCTTTTACAAATGAGGAAACAGGCTCATTGAGTGGCTGGGTCAGAATGGGAACCAGGGCTCCTCACTCCAAGTCAAGAGCTTTCTTTCCCTGCTGTGTAGCGCTAGGCCCTCGAGGAATAGTTATTTTCCCTGACAGTGACAGGACGGTGTTTTGCATTTGGTCAAGAAGGCCTTCCTGTCTCCACACGGCCTTTAGGAAAGCCCCCAGGGGGAACAGGGGCCGCTCTGAGGGGCAGAGCTTGCTGGGAATGAGGCATGTGCGGCAAGGTACACTCCCAGTTATTTGGGGTCACCACCTGCTCTGGGGCCAGTTGTGCCACTAACGCAGCCCTAAATTGGGTAAGGGAGGGGTTGTGTTGGGAGAAGCTCGGGGCCTCCTTCCCTCCTGCAAGGGAGCAGGATGGTCTCAGTTCCGCCAGGGGTGGAGAGGGACAGGTGACACCAGCCCCAGGCTGCCAGGTGGGTGTCTCCTACTCACAGTGGGAATCCAGGAACGTCAGCACCTCCGCCCGCGCCACGCTGGCCCCGCGCAGTCGGGCGGTGATCAGCCCCTTCCGCTCTGCCTGCCGCACCACCTTCACGATCTGCAGCTGTTCCACGTAGCGCTCCAGCTTCTCCTTTAGGTATTCTGGAAGGGACAGGGGCCTCGCTGCAGCCAGCACTGGCGAAAACCTCTCCAAACCTCTCCGAGGTGCGCGCCCAGCCTGAGGGCTCCTAAGCTCCGGAAGGCCAGGCTCCCGCACCTCCCACACTGAGCCCTTCCCCACAAGGCCAGGGAGCCAGACTCGGGGCTCCTTATCCCAGCCCTCAGGAGGGCGAGGCAGGAGGATCGCTGCAATTCAAGGCCACCCTGAGAAACATAATGAGACCCTGTCTCAAGAAAACCCAAAAAACAAACAAACAAAAAAAGGTGGCCATAAGGGAAGCACAGAGGGGAGGACAGTGGAAGGAAGCGGAAGCGCCGCGCGCTGCCAGGACGCCCGCTCTGCCGCCGGATCCCGTTTACACAGGCACCTTCCTTATCGTCCCAGGCGCACCTCAGAGTTGGGTCTTTCGGTCTCAGATCACGTCCAAACTCTGAGAAGGTTCTGAGTCTCTCAGCTGTCCCTGCTCCCACCCCGTCCGCCACTCTTTCAGGGCTGCCTCTGGGCTTCCTTTCCCCTCACACATGGTGGGCGCACAGTTGTCGCCAGGTGTCTCTGCTTTCCTGCCACCCACACTCTTCCGCGTAAGAGTGACGGTGAAGGACACACAGAGGCTGGCTTCTGCAAGCTAGGGTCATCTCTGGCCTTGCTCAGTGGTTCCAGCGCCTGCGTGAGGTCCTGAGTTCGATCCCGGTAACCACATAAAATGCTGGGCATGGTGACTCAGGTTGGTAATCCCAGCACTCGGGAGGCAGAGACAGGAGGATTGCTGAGTTCAAGGCTTGCCTGGGCCACATAGTGAGCTCAGGGCCAGCCTGAACTACAAAGCGAGTCCCTGTCTTAAAAAAAAAAAAAAAAATTACACACACACACACACACACACACACGGTTCTGAGATATGTTCTTCACAAGTTGCTAAGTTGTGCGGGCTGGTCTTGAACTTGTGATTCTCACAGTCAGCCTCCCAGAGCGTGGGGATTACAGGCACAGGTCACAATGCTTGGGTAGGTATATTTTCAAAGGGGCTGGACGTGAAGCTTAGTGACATCAGCCCTTAGAATGCAGGGTTCTTGGTTTAATTCTCAGCTCTTCAAAAATAAAACAAGCCCTGGGCACGACGTGCTGACCAGGGCCGAGTACAGTGCCAGAGGCCAGTGCACAGAAGTGATCACTGCCCTAGCAGGCTCTATGTCCTGAGGAACAGACTGCCCTGGCGCAAGATGGCCAAATGTCCCCGTTCAAGGGTGGCAGGGGTGGCAGCTCTGCTGACATTGCCAACGCGTCCTCGGGGGTAGCCTTCTGCTTCCTTCCCATCTTGTCCTTCAGCAGCCCGCATTTCTCTGTGCCCCACACATGCACCAACCCCCAGGGCCTTTGTGGGGGGCGCTCAGGGTGGCCTTCCTTCACTACTGTGATTGAGAGTTCCTTAGTGACCACGGTGTCAATCCAAAACATTAGGGCATTAGAAAACAGCTCTATTATAAAGGGCTCATCTTGGGACATTTTCCAAATCTTGTTTTGTTTTTTGCTTTGTTTTTGGAGACAAGGTCTCATGATATAGTTCAGGCTGGCCTTGAACTCATGGTGAGCCTCTTGCCTCAGCCTACCCCAAGTGCTGGGACTGAGGCTTGGGCCATACAGCCAGCCCGCATCTTGTTTTATTAACTGATACTTTGCTTTATCTGTTCTTTTCTCAACTATGCAGAATGGAGCTGTCAATCATTTCAGAGGTGGAGGGCAGTTGTGACAAGTGCGTAGAGTTCGTCCTTCCCATTTGAGAACGTTCGATCAGCCTAGTGTGTAGGCCTTGCTCTGAGCACAGTGCGTTCCCAACTTGGGTCCTAAAGTCAGTTCAGTGGGCGGCCACTGACCTCACGCACCCCAGGCCTGCCCGCTCGAGCACCTTCAGTGCCAGTCACTGAACCAGTCATGCTGACTTCCTTTTTAATCTTCTCTAGGAAGGTGACAACTCTGTGGAACAGGAGTACTGTCCCCAGGGCATTAACAGATGGAAAACCATGAGTGATGAGCCCAGGGTCACAGCAAGTGACACCTCTTCCCCCCAGCAGCAACAAGGCCTCTCGGCCAGGACTTGATGTACACAGGCTTCCAAGTGGGCCCTGTGGCCTCCCTGTCATCTAAAGACCTTGCCACGTGGCCACACGTGAGCCTGGGGGGGAGAAGATGAGAGATTTTGTTAGCTGCACCTTTGGGCGCCGCTCTAAAGGGTGGAGCCCCAGGGAAGAAACTTTTTTTTTTTTGCTTCCTCTTTCGTTTTTCTGGCTAGGCCGCAGCTCCAGGCCCAGTGCCGACCTGTATGTGGAATTCTTCAGGCAGTCACCTGAGAAAGGGGCTTATTCTACTCGAGAAAGGAGGCTTCTTGCCTCTGGAGCCTCACAGGTCAAAATTTGCCTCCTGTGCAGCTTCAGCCCAGAACCTCTCCGCAAACATCTGCCGGTGCTGTGCCCAGTGCCAGATGGTGGCCCCCACAGGGAGGGCTGCACTGCTTCCTGCCTTCAAGGAGCCCACAACCCCGAGTGCTGGTGCTGACAGGAAGGAGGAAGGAACTCCAACCAAGAGCTTCACATTCTCAGTGCGGCTGGCATTTCCCCTGAGAACTAGCTTCATTCTGCTCACAGGAAGCCCAGGGTTGTGGAGATAACCCAGGGACAAAACATCACAGGAAGTGGGTTTGTGGTAAGAGGCTAAGAAGCACTGAGTTGTACCCCTCAGGGGAGCCTGTGCTCCACAAACTCCTCCCACCCCACGCCTTTTGTCTAGTCTCAAACAGCGAGGCTGCACGGACCTGCGGGTTCTGAGCCTAAGCGGCACCCAGCTCCAGTCTTCAGGCCAATCTGGGGTACCAGACCACTCCCCTAAAAAAATCTCCCCACTACTCCTTCCCCTGTCTGATTCCACCTGTGCGAGGTACCCGAAATAATCAAAAGGGACAGAAAAGAGAATGCCATCTGCCAGGCCCCAGAAGGATGGAGCTGTGGTTTAACAGAAGTGACATTTCAGTACAGGAAGATGAAACCATACTGCAGGTGGACAACAGCAACAGTGGACAATAATGGACGTGTCTAGGGGAGGCTGTGCGCTTGGAGAGGATGGAAGGGTTTATATTATGTGTGTTTTACCCCACGCATGAAAAACCCAGACAGACCCTATCGCTTACTAAACTCTCGTGACTCAGTTTCTCATCTCTCTAAACTCATTTGTAGTAGTGTTCTTTCTTTTCCTTGCCTGCTTCCTTTCAGCTTTGCTGGCTTTCTTTTTGCGCTATTAACACACCAAGCCCCAGGGCCTTCTCGTGGGCTACTCCTCTGTGGAGAACAGAGTCCTACTCTGCTGAAGGAGCTCCCTGATTACTCACTAGCTTAGCACACACACTCTGTGCTTCATTACCTTTAATTTCTCCACAGCAATTACAGTCCTGACCCGCCTGACATATGAACAATTTGGATTATGACTGGAGTTTTAACTTACAAAGTCTTGAGTTATGACTCAAATGTTTGGCTGCTTGTGCTTCCAGATGATTTCAGATACAGATTTAACCCTTCAAGAGCTCTGGAAGGAACATGACAACACCCTGTCCTGTGTGGGGTTAGTTGAGAAATCCTGGGTTGATGTCTCTCCACGGACACTGAGGTCTCCCTATATGTAGACATGGAAGGCTGTGTAGGATCCTGGGCCTTCAACTTACAACCTTACAACTTACTTACAACCACCCCTCATGAACAAAATGAATTCATAAGTCAAGGGTCCACTGTGTGATTTTAAATGACTTATTTTCTGTCTTTCCAACTAAAAAATAGACTCTAAGAAGAACATTCAGGAGTGAGGCTTATGCCCTGGGTCTGACTTATGGTGGGAAACAAAAAGTTCCCAGCCTGCACTGCGTCCCCTCCCCTTGGCCCCAGAATCAAATGCCTATAACCTCCCAGTCACAGGCCTGCTGCGGGGCACCTAATGGGAGAGGAAAAGCAGGGACTTAGGATTTCAGCAGAGATGGAGCTCTCATTTGTATGTGTGTAATGAGAGCCAGTTATCTGATCCGATGGTCAATTGAGCAGGAAATTGTATCTTGCTATGGACTGAAGAGATTTCTGACCATGAATTGGAGGGTTTTTTTCTTTCCCTATTGAATTGAACTGCACTTTAAGTATCTCTAGAGTTTGAGAATCCCTCTGATAGGGCTGTTTATTCCAGAATGCGCAGATTCCCTGGAAGTACATGGGAAAATGGGGGGTGTTGCATATTGTTGCAGGGAGCTCTAGGGGGAAGAGGGCCACTTTCAGTGGATTGCCAAAGCAGTCCAGGATTCAGTATATGTGCTGCCGAAGCGAGCACAGCAGTCCAGGATTCAGGAAATTAAGAGGGCCAGGTTCCAGTTTTCTAGGCAGGTGACTTAGGGTGCTGGAATTATCCTTAGGAAAGAAACCAGGGCAACAAGAGAGACAACTAGTGAGAATCTGAACACATGGCAGGTGGCTGCTAGGAACAGGCACTTTGGAGGACTGACTGGGTTACTGCACATTCTACACTGCTGGGCACAGGCTTCTCTGTCCTTTTGATGGTTCCTGTGCCAGGCTGGAATGTCAACTTGTCTATCCTGGTCAGAGGAGCTGCCCTCCTGGGCACTTGCTCTTTAAGGAGTCACCAAGTTCTGGGTGCTGAAATCAGCTGAGAACCCCCCCACACCTGTGGTTCCGGGCCAGGTGGGCGGTACAGGTTTGGGGAGCGAGGTCACAGAAGGGACCAGACTGGGGGGAGGCAGCTGATACACTGGCTTCCGCTCCGTGTAACCACTCCACTGCTACTCAGGGCCCCTTGAGGCCTCTCCCAAGCTCCTTTCTCTCTGCACCTCCATTTCCAGAAGACTGATGCACACGTCGCTGTTCCCTTTCACTGCATCCCTGATACTTGCCTTTGCTTTGTGTCATCAAGAATCTTTTTTGAGATAAGATCTTGCCATGTAGTTCAGGCTGGCCTCAAACTCATGGGGGTCCTCCTGCCTCAGCCTCCTGAGTACTGAGATTAGAAGCTTGTACTACCATGCTCAGCGAATGTCTGTCTGTTCTTTCCCTGAAGAAATGAGCTCCCAGTGTTCATGGCCTGGATCTCGTGTAACATCATCCTGGGAGCAGAGGAGGCTGGGGAAGGTCAAGAGAAGCAGCAGCTCCAGGAGAGTGGCCCAGGAGGACATGCACAGGGGAGTGTGGAGTCAGTCCTCGCCCTCGATACACGAACTTGGGCACAGGTGCCCCAGACACCACGTGGCATGTGGGAGCAGGGCTCCCAGAAACGTCCGGCACACCCGTGTGGAGTCCCTCAACCCCCTTCCTAGTTGTGACCCCTCATCCCACTGTCAAGTGGTTCTAAGAACTTTGCCCTCTGTGTCCTCTGCCTCTGTACCTGCCAAGGACACTCCTGCAAAGCGGCCACTCTTCTGAAACAAAATCATTCTCCAGTTGTTTTCTTTCAGCACTGGGGACTGAACCCAGAGCCTCACCTACGCTTTGCAAGTGCTTGAACACTAAGCTCCATCCTCAGTCTCCACATTTCTTTCTGACTAAATATGTTTAGGCTGGTGCGAATGCTAACTCTGCATATATTTAATCTCATTTCCTATTAGAGACCTAAGCTTCGCCCACACCGGACTCCTCGACAAACATATTCGTGCCTCCGGCACTCTGCTTGTGCTGGTCTCTGTCCCAGGAATGCCCCTCATCCACTCTGCTTCTCCTAGACGCCCATCCTTTCAGGCCAACTCCAATCCAGACTGACCTGGACGTGCCAGGTAGGAAAAAGATGCTCTGGCTACATATTCACATGGAATAGTATTCCCACCCAGAGAGCAGAATGAAACGTAAGGGCTGGGGATTCAGCTCACTGGCTCCATGCCTGCCTGGCAAGTGCAAAGTCCTGAGTTCGATTTCTGGTACCAAAAAGAAAAGAAAAGAAACTTAAGCATATGAAGCTTTTGCTCCATACCAATCACTCTGCACATGAATTATTTCATTGATCTCTTATGTACCATATTAAGAAGTCAACTGTCCTCATTTTTCTTTCTTTCTTTCTCTCTTTTTTTTTTTTCTTTTTGAGACAGGGTCTTGCTTTGTACTGTAGGCTGGCCCTGAGCTCACTATGTAGCCCAGGCAACCCTTAAATTTAGCAATCCTCCTGTCTCTGCCTCCCGAGTGCTGGGATTACAGGTGTGAGCCACCATGCCTGGCAGTGTGGTGTGTGGTACTGATTGCTGGTGGGCGTGAGTCACCACACCCAGTATTGTTGTATGTGGTTACCGGGGACTGAACCAGGGACCTTGTGCTTGGTAGGTAGGCGCTGGAACCACTGAGCTAAATCTCTGGCCCTGTCCTCATTTTTCAAAAGAGAAAGATTAAGTGCTTGGCCAACAAAGCTAGGAAGAGTCAGAGCCAGGACTTGGATTCCTGGTGGCGGACTCTCTTGTGCATGCCCTCTCGTGTGGGAGTCGGTGTGTTATGGCCACACCACTATGTGACCTGTCAGGGTTGGCAGCCTTTTTAGGGCACTCCCTGTGCCTGGGTCATGCCACACACTACTGGGTCCTGATTGACAGGTGGGAGTTGGGGAGCAGCCTCACTTATTAACAGCAGAAAGGGACTCCGGAGTGGAAGGGAGGATACAGGCAAGGCCTCCCAGCACGTCTGCCTGGAGTTGGACTCGGGAGCTCTCTGGAAGACCGAAGCTGCTAAGTGCGTAGAGCTCCTGGGTGAAGTATGAAGGAAGTCCAGGCTCTAGGAAAGTGGCCTAATGGTGCCCGGCCCCACAGGCCTTCATGATCCTGGCCTTTATGGGGAGTGGGATGTAGGCAACAGGCCTGATGTTTTGAGAGAATCTGTCCTCCTCCCCAGGGTGCCTACAGGACCCTCTCCCCGCTCAGCACCCCTCCAGTCTCACCGTCCGTGCTGGCATCATCTACGAGTATGATCTCCTTCAGCAAGATGGCAGGGCTGGTGTACAGGACGCTGTACACTGTCCGCAGCAGCGTGGACCAGGCCTCGTTGTGGAACACAATGATGACGCTGGTGACGGGCAGTGGGGGACAGCGCTGGAACTTCTGCCTGACGCACCTGTAAAGACAAAAGTCTGTGCACTGCTCTTTGGGTCCCGGGGAGTTCCGGGAGCGGGGGGAGCTCTGTCTGACGCTTCCCCAAGTCATCTTCAGTCCTCCGAACTGCCAGCCTACAACGTCATCGTTCCAACCTTCATTTGAAGCCATTTATGGCCTCGGTCTTAGGCGGTGAGACCAGCGCTTCAACCTTCCAGGCGCTCCCATCTTAATCTAAAGCTGCCCCGCCTGGGGCTCCTCAGACTTAGACCGGGTATTACTGCTGCCTGGAAGCAGAAGCCACTGGGAGTCAGTGGGCACTCCTTAGCAGAGAAGGGCCCTAGTGTGTGGGCAGCCAGCGGAGCAAGCCGAGACAGCTGTTGCAGCTGGGAGCAGCGGTTTCCTGGCTTTGGGTCCCTCCATCCCCCCTCTGAGCCTTGGCACAGTCCAAATGGACCTGCTCTGACCCAGGCCCCGACCCACAAGGCTCTGCGCGCAGGCTGGAGGCTCAGGCTCCCCACTGCCTTCCCACTTACTCTCTGCTCTCAGGCCAGGCACTCCGGGACTGATTCTTTTCTGTAATATGCTCACTATGTAAGGTGTAGCACGATCAGAGGTCCAGAGGGTGAGGAATAAAGGGCAAGTCTGGTATCTGGAAAAGTGGGTATCATTTCCATTCTCCATGTCAAGGAAGGGCTCTTTCTTTTGCCATTTATAGTTTCTTGCTCTCCAAGGCCTCAACGACTCCCTGTAATTGGACTCTACAAGTCTTTTCTCTGTCCTCATGCTCCAACAGCTGCTCTGCAGTACTGGCCACACTGCACCTAGACACTCAGACTCGGGTGGTGATCCTGGGTCTCAAGCAAATAGGTGCCCAACACCGTTTCTGCACCTCCTGTTGGTCAGAGATACTCACGGAGCTCCCACAGAGGTGCTCTGTCTCCTCCTCTAGCTGCCCACACACCAATGCCATCTCGGCTGAGGAGGTCCCAGGACCTCTGAGGGGCCCCTTGCTCTAGGGCATTAAACTTGGCCCAAGTCTGGGGAGCCCCCGTTGTCGCTACATTAAGAGTAAGACGGAAGAACCTAAGAGATTAAAGTGCTGGTTTCACTACCCAAAACAGAGACTATAAACAGCTTCAAATAAAGGTTGGAAATGGCCGGAATTTACCTCAGTGGTTCCGGTGTCTGCCTCATAATTACAAAGTCCCGAGTTTGATCCTGTTACCACATACCGCAATGCTGAGCACAGTGGCTCATATCTGTAATCTCAGCACTCGGGAGGCAGAGGCAGGAGAAGTGCTGAGTTAAGGCCTGCCTGGGGTACATAGTAAACTCTGGACCAGTCTGAACTAAAAGCGAGACCCTGTCTCAAAAAAAAAAAAAAAAAAAAAAAAAGAAGGTGGGAATGACTTCCTAGCTTTGCAGGCTTCACTGGAGAAAAGCAGGTGGTGTGGGGACATTTCTGATGACCACAGCTGAGGTCAGGAAATGTTTCTTTTCCCAAAAATGGCAGTCCCATAATTCCTAGGTTACTCTGTCAGCAGAGGGCAAGGTTCTACAGCCTGCTATCAGTCCTCCCAGGGCTCCTGCACCAGATCCTGGTCCCAGGTCCTGACTTTTTTTTATGTTGTCATGTTCATAGCTGTGTTTCGCTTCTGTAAGGACTCTTGGCCTCTGGTCTGTCTATAGTATGGCTGTACTGCAGCCTCTATGACCAGAGCAGTTGTTTAGTCAAAGGAAAGAAAGCTTACAGAAAAGCTCTGCCTCTATTCTCACATCCCCCTCAGCTGTGTTCCTGGCACTTGGCCTATGTACACAGCCTGGCTAGCCAAACTCTGTTAATGCCCTGGCCTTCCCCAGGGCTATGGGTGCTACTTACTCAGGGGGTCTGGTGTCTGGCCCCAGGGCCCTGTGCAGGGAGATCCGGTCACTAGCAAAGGCATTGAAGCAGTGCTTCTTGTAGCCAGCTTCTTTTTCCTGGGTCTCCAGGGGCGTCCACTCACTCTTATGAAATGCTTTCCCATCTGCCCCGGGGCTGTCGGGGTGCTGGAGTGGCCGTTCCCGGTAAGGCTTTAGCTCAGTGGGGGTGTAGAACCCAGTGGGGCAGGATTGGTTTATGGAGTCCAGAGGCTGCTGGGGTTCCGGAGCTCTGATCTGGAGCTTGGGCACTGAATCCCTAAGGTTGTTCACAGCCCCCCGCACGAGATCCAGGACTTGATCCTTCTGGCCCACCAGGGACTTCAGCCATGGTTTCTCCGTGACCTGCTCCCTGCCACTTTCATCTCTTTGCCAGAGGAAGAGGTAGAGCATGAAGATGCTGCCCGCCATGGCCAGGCGCAGAGGCACACGGCACCTGCGGCGGAGGTGCACCCTCCACAGCATGGTGATCCCGACACGGCTCAGTCCAAACCAGCGCTTGACCTTGGAAAGAATTCGGTAAGGCGTGGAGGCCAGTCGTCGGGGCGTCACCTGAGAAGGGAAGGATAAGGGAGAAATGAGGCACGATGGGGATGGAGAGGGGGCTGGGGACGGCGGCTGAGGTCTGGGCTTTGTTCTGAACGGTGTCACCATGCCTAAATTTCCTTCGTCTGTAAGCTGAGGAAACTGGACTCACTATTTCTTTGCTGTTCTAACGCTGGCATCTGTGGATTTAGGGGAAGCAGAACACTGAAACCTTACCCGAGGAAATGGAACTGACATATCCGCTTTGGGAGACAACTTGGTGCCAACAAGTAAAATCTAAAGCAAACACACCTATGAGCCGGCAATTTCACTCTTACTTTTATACCCCTGATAAACTCT
Source organism: Thryonomys swinderianus (assembly GCA_004025085.1). NCBI lineage: Eukaryota > Metazoa > Chordata > Mammalia > Rodentia > Thryonomyidae > Thryonomys > Thryonomys swinderianus. The sequence goes on from PVIC010006705.1 coordinate 29,699, forward strand.
GGTGCGTATGAGCCAGGCGCCTGGGTAAGACTGTTTACAGCAGCACTGACTGAAATGGCAAAAACTGGCAACAACCTACAAGTCTGCCAGGTGGAGAACAAAGAAATGAAGAATGAAACATCCGTACTGTGGAGTTTTCCGTGCATGTAATGTTGGGTGGAAAAGCAAGGTGCAGACAGATACATATAATGTGACTGCACTTATAGAAAACTTGAAAACATACAAAAACTAAACAAGACATTGTTTTTGAATTCAAATGTAGTAAAGGTATAAAGGAGCCAGGTGTGGTGGACACTTCTGTAAATCACAGCACCCGGGGGAGCTTAGGCAGGAAGGTTGCAAGTTCGAACGCTGCCTGGGCAAGTGAAAAAAAATTTTTTTTAAACTTTTCATTCTGGTACTGGGAATTTAACCCAGGGGCTTCATCCTTATTCTTTTTAATTTTTATTTTGAGAGAGGGTCTTGCTAAGTTGTCCATGTGGGACTTGAACTTGTGATCCTTCTGCGTCTGCCTCCCAGAATGCCAGAATTATAGGCATGAGACATTATGCCTCGCTTAACTGGGCAATTTAGCAACTTAGGCTCTTTTCAAAATTATAATATAAAATATAAATATATTTTATATAAAATATATAATTTATTTATAAATATTATAAAATATATTTATATTTTAAAAAGGAAAAAAGGCTGGGGATAGGAGAAGGCCTCATGTTCTCTCCATAGTAACCAATGGAACAACAGAACCAAGGTTTCTGAAGCCAAGAATGATGGCACATGCCTGTAATCCCATCATTTGGGAGACGGAAGCAGGAAGATCACTGTGAGTTCATGATCCAGCCTGGGCTACATAGTAAGTTCAAGGCCAGCGTCAACCACATAGCAAGACCCTGTCTCAAATAAAACAAAATAAAGGTGGAAAGGAGGCAACTGCCCCTGGAAGGGTATCGCTGCAGTATACAATTTCTAGTATGAATGTATTTGGATTCAGAAAATTCTTGTGCTCAAAGTTTCTCATTCTTCCAGACAGAGTTTAACCTCATTACACAGAAGAGACCCAGCAACATTGGTTAATCGGCCTAAAAGGATACTGCATCTTCATCTCTTTGGCGTATCTATCATTAATAAATGATGTTGATTCACAATCAACATAGGACTATTTTTGTTTTTTGAGTGTTTTGGTTTTTTGAGACAGGGTCTTAATGTGTAGTTCAAATTGGCCTTGAACTTACTGAGTAATGCAGTCTGGCCTGGAACTCCAGCAATCCTCCTGCCTTGGCCTGTTTAGTGATGGACATTTTATTTTTGTTCTCATACCCTTAAGAACTATTTCAGACTAGTCTATTACGGTATCTGCTTACATAGCCTACACTTGGTAAAATAAAAGCATCTTAAACCTCAGTTCCTGGTACATCTCGCTCACATTTGCAGAGAATCAAGACTAGAATTAAAAACTTTTTCCTGGGAAAATTAGGACATCTAGCCCAGGCAGTAAAAGTTTTCAGAGAATGGTTCATTCAATTACATGCTTAATGGGTCTGAGGATCTAGTCAGGGGTTCTGGCGTCTGTTTGGCAAGTGCAAGGTCACGAGTTCAATTCCTAGTACCACATACCACAATGCCAGGTGTAGTGGCTCACAGCTATAATCTTAGCACTCAGCAAGCACAGGCAGGAGAGTTGCTGTGAGTTCGAGGCTGGCCTGGGTGGTACATAATAAGTTCAGGCCCAACCTGAACTATAAAGTGAGACCCTGTCTCAAAAAAACAAAAAACAAAAAAAACCAACCACATGCTTAATAATGTAGAAGCCTGGAGATAGAGAAACCACTCTGGGCCACAGAACAATAAACAGCTGTTTTACCTGTACAACACACTAGAGAACAAAAACTATCTAGTCACTAACTTCTCTACCATGAATGCAATCATGTACTGCAGACATGTACTGATAAAATTTGTTTTTTTTTTTTTGAGACAGGGTCTCGCTTTGTAGTTCAGGCTGGCCCTCAACTCACTATGTAGCCTAGGTAAGCCTCAAACTCAGCAGTCCTCCTGCCTCTGCCTCCTGAGTGCTGGGATTACAGGTGTGAGCCACCACACCCAGCACTGTGGTATGTGGTATTGATTGCTGGTGGGTGTGAGTCTCCACGCCCAGCATTGTATGTGGTTACCGGGGGATAGAACTCAGGACCTTGCACTTGCAAGGCAGGCACCGGAACCACTGAGCTAACCCTCTGGCCCAATAAAGTTTTTTAAAAAATGAAATGATAGGGTCGGAGATTTAGCTCAGTGGTTCTGGTGCCTGCCTCGCAAACCCCAAGGTCAAGTTCGATCCCGGTAACCACGTAAAATGCTGGCCATGGTGGTTTATGCCCACCAGCCATCAATACCACATACCACAGTGCCGGGTGTGGTGGTTCATGCCTGTAATCCCAGCACTCAGGAGGGAGAGGCAGGAGGACTGCTGAGTTCGAGGCTTGCCTGGGCTACATAGTGAGCTCAGGGCTAGCCTGAACTATAAGGTGAGACCCTGTCTCAAAAAAAAAAAAAAAAAAAAAAAAGAAGAAATGATAGGGTGGCCACAGTCGATGCAAAATTTATTTCCCTGAAAATATTTTACAGAAGCACAATGGAGATATCAAGAAAAAAATTAACTGAATATTAAAATTACTCTGAAAAATTCTAAGCTTTATTTCAACTTAGTAGAAATCTCTTAACGGTGACCACAAAACTGCCCTCTAATGATAAGTACCCTCTACCAGAAAGCCACCGTTGTTTTATACAACTTGAAAATCACAGTGATCCTCACAACAGGTACACAAATCTATTTCCAGTGTAAAGAAGGTGAAGTACTAGATGTGATACTAGACCACTTCTCCAGGTCCTCTTTTCATTGCACAAGGCAGGAGAAACAAATGTTTAAGGTGATTTAACTTTTTAAAATACTGGAACTCAGGAAAAGCAATGTTACTCTTTTTCTGTTTCTTTGAGACAGGGTTTCCGCTTTGTAGTTCAGGGTGGCCCTGAAGTCACTATGTAGCCCAGGCAAGCCTCAAACTCACAGCAATCCTCCTGCCTCTGCCTCCGGAGTGCTGGGATTACAGGTGTGAGCCACCATGCCTGGTTCCTACTTACTTTAAAAAACAAAAAGATAGTACAACTTTTTTAGTAGTAAAAAGGGATGCTAAATGATTATACTTGTTAACAGGACAACTAAAACTGAAGTAATCACATAGTATGATCCATCAGAAATGGGCATTTTATACCCATGGTCACTGCTCAGAAAGGAAATTTATGGGGCTGGGTCCACAGCCCCATGCTTGATCTCTTGTCTAAAATAAGCAATTTGCAACCTATCCTTGTTATTTGAATCAATGAAAGAGTCTTACATTTTACAAAGGACTTGATTACAACGCTTCCCACAGACTTCACACTGATTACAATGCAGGTCATCCAAGAAACTGAGTCTGTATATGCTGTGTATGATAACTGGTACTTCTGAAACCTTCTGAGACTACTCTGAGACTATCACAGCTCCTTCACTGAGGAATAAAAACAGATACATGAACACTAACTGAAATTATGCAGTTCCTAAGTGTACAGATAAAAGCAGCTATAAAATCGCTGCTTATTTTATGTAGTACTATCCTTCATAGACATCGCTTTTTTTTTTTTTTTGCAGTATTGAGGAATCGAACTCAGGTCCTTGTTAGACTTAAATTTAGGTTTAGCCTTTGAGTCCCCCTCAAATTAACTTGCTAGAAATCTGTTCACTAGAAGGCTTATTGATAATATAAGCAGTGGCTAACACACACTTCCTATGTTATATATATTATAGACAGTGAGCCGTGAGAAATTGTTCACTGTGATACTCGGTTTTCTGCACAGATGAACATTTTGTGTGGCAATGATTGGTGTCATGGGGCATTTTCAGGAGGCATTCACATGATAGCAACATGGGGGACTATAAAATTATCACAGTAGTGCAAGATATACTGCAGCTAATTTATGTGGTTTTTTTTTTTATAATATGTGGGATTGAAGCTAGGTGCGGTACCACTTGAGCTAAATCCCCAGCCCTCTACACAGTTTTTGAAAGCAAAAGAAAACAAAACACTGAGGGCCCAGGGCTGCAGCTCAGTGGTCCAGCACCTGCCCGGCAAGCCTAAGGCCCTGAGTTCGGTTCCCAGGACCAAAAAAAAAAAAAAAAAAAATCTGTGATTCAGTACCACCTTCCAGCCAAGGCAGATCATGGGAACCCACCAGTCTCTCCTCGACCACATTTCATGATTCAGAGATGACGATTTGCAAACTTTCTGTGGCAAGCCCTGGAGTACAAATCTCAGTGGCCGAACACTGATGTCTGTGGCAAGAGACCTGGGAACAAGTCCGAGTTCTGTTGCTTCTAGTCACAGCATCTACCTCTTAGGGCTGGTGTAAGAATTAATTTTCAAAACAAACAAATGAACAATTCATGGGAAAAGTGTGGCAATCTCTGTGCATGGTAAGGTCTCAGAAAGCACCAGATTTTTATCATTAGCCATGTGTGACTGATAGGCAATTAATCCCTGTAAGCCTCAATTTCTTCATCTATAAAGTAGGGGTAACTAATACCTCACTCACAGGGTTCTGGTAAGGATTAAATCAGATAGTGTATGTACTCATACATACATTAATTGTTATTAATTAATAATGTACTCAGCAAAGTACCTATCATTTACTAAGTCCTCAATAAATGATATCAAGTATTTCTATTATTATAATTAACAAACTTCTGCTCAGCTTCCCAGCAATTATCTTAAAGCAGCTGGTGCTTGGCCAAACCCACTCTCTCAGCACTCTTTGCCTGTTTTGCTTCAACTAACTCCATTTGAGCTACTTAGTGTTGTTCTTTGAACCCACGATGTCCTGCTGTGGAGCAGACCGGAAGTAGGAGTCTCCTGAGTCCACGGAAAATGTGGTTGGCATGATCTCAGAGTGGGGCAGGGTTCAATCTGGGCTCAGAGAGAGACAGGTGGTTTCTTTCATACCATTACATTCAAGTTAAGGAAAATCTCTGCGTATCTATTTTGCATGATGCATTCTCTGGGAGATGGGGGAGAAGACTCGTTCTTTCTGCCAGTATCCACTAAGTACCCACTGTCTGCCAGGGACTCTGCGAGGTGAAGAGAGGACGGAGGTGACCAGAGCCTGCCCCCAAGGAGGCACGGTCAGTTGGGGGCATCAGATTTAAACAGAGACTACTCAGCGAGAGGGTGGCACGAAGAGGTCCCTTCAGTGCTGCAGAAGGAACGCAGGAAACCCAGTCAGTGGGGAGCGCAAAGAAGTCTTGCAGGGGAAGCTGGGACTGAGACCAGCTCGAGAGCGAGTGGCCAGGAGAGGTGAGCACGATCCAGGCAGAAAGTCACACACAGCAAAGGCCTACAGGTGAGAGGAGGATTCGTCAGAGACCTGCAGAGTGTGGCAGAAGCAGCAGGAGACGGGCCCTGCAGAGGCAACCGAGTCCTAGTTATCAGGGCTTTGTGTGTCACGCTGAGGAGTCTGCCCTTGGCCTGAGATATGAGGAATAATAAAGATTAGCTGAGAGCTCAGCATTCTAGGAACAGCAGTGTGACATCTGCTAGACGGTCACAGCCGGACGGTCCGTCGGGAGGGGCTGGGCGTCAGGGCCAGGACGGCAGGGCCTGACAGAGAGGGTGTGTGATGCTAGCACAACTCCCCTGGGGGGGTGAGGGGACTCAGGGAGGCCCAGAGGGGTGTGGGACCCTGCTCCTTCTCTCAGGTGTTCAGAAGTCTCGTGGGGAACAGGAAGTGTAGCAATGGGTCCACCTGCACCTGTCCTGGGAGCTGACTGAGCAGCACAAAGGCCGTTCACTGAGGCCCCTTCTGTGTTTTGAACCCTGACCACATTTCCTATTCAACAGCTAAGGAAATGAAAACATAATGTAACAGCACAGGTGGTAAATGCCAAGGGAGAGAGGTAGAGATCCGTGTGAGCACGATGAGGTTTGCGAGGCAGAAAAGGCGGTTCAGGGAGTTACCTCCCCTTTCCAGGGCCGAGCTGTGCCCGGCTCAACACAAGGCTGCCTGAGCCGGACCCCTGGGCAGTTCTGACTCCTGTGGCCCAGACGGACAGGGGGTGTCTGTACTGAGTCCTACTGCCCCGTTTTTATGCTACTCTCCCACTCTAGGGAGAAAGAGAAAGGCAGGTAGAAACAAAGGTGCGGTGAGCCTGGAGTTAGCAGCAGCAGTCAGGGCTCAGGGCTTACCTCCTGCGGGAGGGCCTCTCGGGCTGAGCCGCCCAGGTCACTCCAGCTTCATACTGGCACTGCCCGTGTCCTTCGCAGTGGGCTTCCTCTCCGCTCCTCGGATGGCCGCTGGAGCAAAGAAACCAGGGTTAAGCTGAGCTCGCCCGTCACCTACTCCCTCAGCTGGGTGTCCAACGCTTTCTCTCTGGGTCCTGCGGTCCCCGAGGTACTCACCACATCCTGAAACGAAACGAGACACCTATGATTAGCCTTGGCATTGAGGCCTCTGCTCAGCTTGCAGGCCCCAGAAGCCACGTGCAACCCCAGGGAAGCCACCGGATTTCGAGATTAAGGATTCCTGCTCTCTGCATAGGAGACGATTCCCACAAGGGTGACTGATAAGGGCAGAGCAGCCACCCGGCCACCAGCCTTGCGCGAGGAGCAGCGCCTGCTGTAGTACTCTGTCAAGCGCTGGGCTCCCCGGGACCCCGTCTCCCTATCGCCTGCACCCTCAGGCTCCACCAGCCGGGCTCCAGGGCTGCTGCCAAGTGTGCCCGCCGCCTCATCCACTCACTTCCTCCCTATGGCTGTTGCTGGGCTTTGGTTCCCAGGTCGTTTTCCTCCACCCGCCCTTCAGGCTGCCATGTCGCAACGCAGCGATGTGGAAAATCCCGAAGCTTCCCTAGATGAGCAGACGAGACGAGCCTCTCTGGGCCCCGCAGCCGGCAGGCGAGCTCACGCTCTCTCACGCATAAACAGAACCGAGCTCAAGGTCTCCGACCGCTAATTACCACCTACTACGTACAGAACTGTAAAATAACTAGAGTGTGCCAAGCTAGCCTGAAACACATCTTCAACCGACCAAAATAGTATGGAGAAGTAAATACCAACATATTTCGCATGTACTATGGATATGTATTGTTTTATTAAATTTCCACTTTAGTTATTATACATACAGAGTGTACCAAATGTCTTAATGTGGGTTTAAATTTTAGTAACTCCAGAAATATGAATGCTATAGTTGACAAAGAATGTCATTAGAACGTTTTATTTAAATGTGTTTTAGTCTTTGGAATTTTGAATAATCAACTTTTACTTTAATAATTATTTCAGTCTATTAAAGATGAAAAATATTGCTTGATATAAAACTAAAACTAAAATTATTCAAAATTCCTAAAACTGCCTCAGTGTGGTGGTCTCAGCTTCTTGGGAAGGTGAGGTAGAAGCATCACAGGTTTGAGGCTACCCTGAGAAAGTTATAAAATTTAATAAAGTAAAAGAAGTTTAAATGATTAAATTTATAAATTTTACTTTGTGTAATTTCTAATACTATTGAAATATAATCCTGTGCTAAGACTTTTTTTTTTTTTTTTTTGAGACAGGCTCTCACTTTGTAGTTCAGGCTGGCCCTGTGCTCACTGTGTAGCTCATGCAAGCCTCGAACTCAGCAATCCTCCTGCCTCTGCTTCTTGAGTGCTGGGATTACAGGCGCAAGCCACCAAGCCCATCATGTGTGATATGTGGTACTGATTGCCCGTAGGCGTGAGTCACCACATCTGGTATTTGTTGTATGTGGTTACCGGGGATAGAACCAGGGTCCTTGCCCTTGCTAGGCAGGTGCTGGAACCACTGAGCTAAATCTCCAGCCCTGTGCTAAGACTTTTAGGACACACTATCACATATGTATTCTGATATGTCCTCCCCCCTTTTTTTGTTTTTTGAGACAGGGTTCCTGCTATGTACCTCAGGCTGGCCTCGAATTTGCAATCCTCCTGCCTCTGTGTCCTGAATGACAGGATTACAGGAATCCACCACTCCACCTGGCTCCGATAAATATCTTCTTTTTCAGTCATAGAAGTTAAAAAGCCAGTAATATAGTCTAACCCCTTACTTTATTTTACATTTTGTTTATTTATTTATTTAGAGACAGGGTCTCGCTTTGTAGTTCAGGCTGGCCCTGAGCTATGTAGCCCAGGCAAGCCTCGAACTCATAGCAATCCTCCTGCCTCTGCCTCCTGAGTGCTGGGATTACAGGCATGAGCCACCATACCTTTCTAACACCCTTGTTTTATATCCTAGCCTCCTCAAGGAATTTTTCTCAGATCTCCTAGCAGAATTAATTTTTCCCTACCCCTTAGGGTTCTGTTTTGTTTTTCCGGTGCTGAGACCAAGCCCAGGGATTTTACCTGATTCATCCTAGGCAGGTATTTTACCATGGAGCACACCTCCAGCACTGGCCAGCTGTCTTCAGGTAAACTCTGGCTTCAGGGCAGCCTGCCTGTGTCACAGGAATCCCTTCCTCTCGTAGGGCCTGAACCCTGATACTGAAAGGCCTGTCATTTCGCTTTTTTTTTTTTTTTTTTTTTTGAGACAGGGTCTCGCTTTGTAGTTCAGGCTAGCCCTGAGCTCACTATGTAGCCCAGGCAAGCCTCGAACTCAGCAATCCTCCTGTCTCTGCCTCCCGAGTGCTGGGATGACAGGCGTGAGCCACCATGCCATTTCACTTTTTATCATTTGCAAAGTCCAGCATGGATTTTGTGCACAGTAGGGGGTTCCATAAACTCTTGCTGAATGAAATGAGGCTACAACAGTTAAACTTTAAGTAGGATTTTCACTAAAGGATATTTTCTTGTTTTGAGATAGGATTTCACTAAGAAGCCCAGGCAGGCCTCAAACTTACACATTTCCCTGAATCAGTTTCCTACGTGCTGGGGATACATGTGCACACCATGAACTACGCTATGTTCTGCTGTTACACATTAGTTTGCTGTCTTGACTAGTTCTGTGTACAGTTCCTTCATTTTATGGGTGAGGACAGCTTAGTTCGGTGACTTCACTGGTGACACACAGCCAGTAGCTCCCAGGAACAGAGAACTGTTTCCCAACTGGAGGCCACTGCCCTGTCAGCCTCCTTTGCCTCCCCCTTGGAGGTCACGTGAGGACTCTGCTCTCCCCTGAGCATTCCCAGACCCCTGAATGGCATTTGCTCTCCTCCCAGCTCCCACCCAGGGACTCAACTGCTTTACCATCCGGAAACAAAGAAGCTGCAGGCAAAGTCTCTGCTTGGTGAAAGCCAGGGTCAGCCAGGCAGAACACACCCTTGCTGGCCAGGTAGGGTGGTGAGTTTGAGAGTAACAAAGTTTCTTCCTGTTTATAGTATGAGTTGCTCACCTCCCAGAGAGATGGGGCAGCCAGGAAGAAAACCGTCACCACAGGGATGTTTGCTCAAATTACTCAGTCACAGGCTCCAGGTTGTCACCACTCTGGCTGAGGGCGGAGGTGAGCAGAGGAGGACACAATGCCGGGGAGGGAACAGGTCAGTTGAAGCTCCTGATGGCACAGGGGGCTGCTAGGTGGTTTTGCCAAATGCTTGTCCTCTTCCCCACTAACACTTTCTCTGCACCAGACACAGCGCTTGCTT
>PVIC010006705.1:39461-53431 GCA_004025085.1 Thryonomys swinderianus
TGGAGACTCATGCCCACCAGCAATCAATTCCACATGCCACAGTGCTGGGCGTGGTGGCTCATTCCTGTGGTCCTAGCACTTGGGAGGCAGAGACAGGAGGATTGCTGAGTTCAAGGCTTGCCTGGACTACATGGTGAGCTCAGAGCCGGCGTGAACTACAAAGCGAGACCCTGTCTCAAAAGAAAAAAAACAAAAAACAAAAAAAAAACCCTCTTCGTTCGCTTGATCCTTTTGACCACAGACTGTTGGGAAATTTTCACTTTCCCCCATAATTACCCCTTCGAGACACTTCAACCTTCCCCAGACCAAAACTGTAGTACTGTTAGCTTATTTTCCCAAAAAGATGCACAGAATGTTATTTTTGTATCTGGTCTTTCCAGAATTTCCCCCAGGCTGAGTGTGGTGGCACAAGCCTGTGATCCCAGCCCTTGAGAGGAATGAGTTCAAGGCCAGCCTTGAACAGTGAGACCCTGTCTTGAAAAAACCAGAAAAGAAAATTTTCCCCAGGATATCTACATTCATTGTATGTTTATGTAAGATGTTAAACTGAAGCTATCAAAGATGAATTTTTAGTAGAAAAAACCAACCCAAATTTGTTCACCACTATATACCCAGATTAATGCTTGCAAGATAGTAAGTGCTCACTACATCTTTGTTGACTTGCACTAACCAAAAGTCACTGAAAATCAAAACCAAAAGCTGGTCAGATAGGAAGTTCAACAGTTCACACACAAGTTTTTCTCTAGGAGGGGTATTTATCGCAAGCAAACTAGGGATGTGAAGGGTCCCAAGAGGGTAGAAGGTAGGCTTCTCTAATTGCCTAGGAACCCTGAAGACACCAAGGCTGGGCTTGAGAGAGGTCAAAAAGAGGAATTTGAATGAGTGTTATAATCTACTGGTCGCTGGGTGAGGTTGGGGGTAATCTCCAGATTGCAGCTGGTGATGTAAGAGGCTAGAATTGGGGTTCTCCTTCCTCTTGACTGAAGAGCTTCTACCCAGGGTCCCTGGATACTCAACCTGCCACACCCTGAACCCCTAAGCTAGCCAGCCTTCTTCCCAGGCTCCCTGGTGAAGCCAGGAGCATCAAAATCCTTGAACCAACCTCAGTTCCTGCTTCTGGCCCTGGCTTGTCCCTCTCCATGCCCTGGCCTTCTCAGTGTTGGCATTACCCCGGGCCTACCCCCAAACCCTGCTGATTCATCCCCTTACTCTAGCACCCTCCCCTTCCTCCCCACTCTCAGACCCAGACATCTGCAACTCTGTCCTTAACACCCAGCATGTGAAGGATCACGGTAGCTGCCTGACAGCTCCTTTGCCTCAGGTTTCTCTCCCTCTCTTATAATCAGCCAGGTTCATGTGACTTTGGTGCTACTTGATTGCGACAGAAGCCAAGGCCTGGCAATCTGATTTTTGTCTGCACTCACCCTCAAAGCCTTGCCCTTATCTTCTGGCTAAGGAGGCCACGTTTCTGTTCTTTTGAATTCTTATTCAGAATCTTCTTCTTCCAAGAAGTCTCCCTAGACAAAGCTGTATCTGTCTCACTGCCCTTATTTGTTCCCAGGTTAGGTTCGCTACCCATGCTTTCTCACATGGGACTTCTCGCAGGCAGGGCAGGGCAGGGCAGGGCAGGGCGGAGCAACAGGCCTAGACACCTGGGTCCCCTTTTCTTCCCCTTTGTGATCTGTAATCCCGATCCCCAAACGTCTGCATCTGGCGTTCTTCTCACTTATCAGCCTGCCCTCTTATGCTGCTGCAGCATCCCTCAGGCCTGAGTAGCTAGGCCACTTCCTGCCTGTCTACCCTTTGCTTTCCATTATGTACAGAGCTGAAGGTGAGGACTGGGTTTCCTCCTTCCTTCAAGTCTCTGCCTAGGACCCAGAGCCAGGCTAGGGAAAGTTTAAGAGAATAACCTGATCCCACAGGGACCTCAGGTGCCACAAAAGAGTCTGCTAATAGCCCCTTTTCTCCTGGACTGAACCTATCCTGCGCCACACAAGCCTTTTACACAGCACAATTACAGCATTGAGCTCCACACGGAGACAGGCACTGCCCGGCACTCGACCTCTTATTTATTCAAATTTGCATTCTCGTCGTATCCAATGAGAAATGACGTTCTGGGCTTTCCTGTGGAGGAGCAGGGCCAACTCCAAGAACCAAGTCCACCCAGGCTCTGGCACGGCCATCCACATGGACCTCCTGACACAGATGCCCCGTCTGAGCCTCAGCCTCACTTCCAGAGCTGGAGATGTTGGATTATGTCCGTGGAAGCCAGAGGATGTTTAGGACAATATTGTCATTTTTTTTTTTATAAAGAAAAGAGTCTCACTATGTTGCCCAGGGCTGGTAACAGATCCCAACTCCTGGGTTCCAGCCATCCTGTCTCTGCTCCGAGAATCTGGAACACTACAGACGCATGTCTCTGCACGCAGCTCTGACCCCACTTTCACTATTACCACGCACATCAGGTCAAACTGCAGTTATCTTCTTTGTTCTACACTGAAGGGGACTAAAGCACAGGGAGGTTCATCTGACCAGGTCACCAGCCTTGAGGTAGCAGAGGCAGAATCTACACTCAGGCCCCATCTCTCCAAAGCCCTCTCTCTTCACTCTGACACTGAATTGTCTTGCATGCGTCTGGTGCCCGGACTTCGCCAGAGCACGTTCACCCACACCTTCTCATTTTCTCCCCACCCAGGGAGAGTTATGTGATTTGGCCAAGGTTGGACAGAGCTGAGTCAGCCTCCCGCTCCCTTCTGTGTACTCACTGTCTCCGCTGGGGAAGCCCTCAGCCCTGGGATGCTGCATCCTGACCCCTGTTGCAGGAAGTGACCGCACAGACTAAGCCTACGGTCCCGTCTCCCGTCCAGGTTTCTCCAGGCTGGACTGGGGTTGAGATGTTTCTGAGCTCAGAGTGGACCTGACGGACCTCAGCTCCTCAGGCCCTGCTGTTCCGTGCCGCTCTGGCTGGGAGTCGCCAGTCCCCCGACTGTGGGTGCTGATTACTCACTGTCACAGCCCTTTCCACAGTTCTACCCGCTCCAGGCTTCCTCCTCCTTCGAAGATCCCGTGACTCCTCGATGCACGGGTACCCCAAGAAGCAGTTTCCCCAGTCACCTGCGGGCTCCTGAAATGCACAGCATCATTAAGGTTATGGAGCTGAGAAATGCTACAGTGACACTGGCTGCTGCTAGATCATGTGAGCGAAAGTCTCTCAAAGCCCTCACCTTACCTTGTTCTAATCATTATATGAATCTGCTCGTCTCATCGGTCTAGCCCTTCCTCAGACGGGCAGGGTTACGGCTCAGCCCTCAGCAGAGAATAGGGCCTGCACAGTATGCACAAATTTTGCGTAATCTCCAGGCTTTTTGCTGTGTCGTTGTTAACCTCACCTCGCGCCCATAAACTGCCTGGGAAGCTACCCAGCCTGACTACGGAGGCACTGGGCTCCTATGCCAGCGGAGTCGAGTCGTTCTATGCCTTGCTGGCTGATCACCACCAACACCCACACAGACAGGAGCGCTCTGGCCCACCCTCCCAGGGGTCCGGGTCTAGGATAACTGGCCCTGGGGGGAAATAACTAGCTGTTTCTCCTCTCTGTCAGGGTGAGGCTTGGAACAAGTGATGAAAAAAACCAGGAAGTTGGTGAGAGTCACAGTCATGTACACCCCTCACGCTCCCTCCCACACAATACACACACCGCCTCCCTAACCCCAGAGGCCCAAGCATCCGGGACTGGTCAACCAGGCCCGCCCCTAAGGGAGCCCCGCAAGCCAGGTTTCTCCTTGGGGGAAACCTCTGACTTTGTGCACGGAGTGTGTGGGGTGGCCCAAACCTGGAGGGGCGCACAGGGAATGTGAGGACTGAGCGGAGAAGTGGGCATAGGGCCTCTTCGTGTGAAGGCGGGGGGTCATGCCATCTCCCTCCTTCCAATTCCAAGGTCTGGGCTCCCCGCTCAACCCTTCGCTCCTCCAGCGTTGAAATGAAGGGGTCCTTCCGAGGGAGGAGCTCCCCGCCACCGGCACGGAGAGACGGAGACGAAAGGAGGGACCAGCCTGGTCCAGCCCCTTCATTGCGCCGTGGGCTGGTAGGGGAGGAGGGTGAGGAGGTAAGGGAAGAGGGTGAAGAGGAGTGGGAGGAGGAGGAAGCGGCGGAAGGGGACCGTGAGGGCGAGGACCTGGCCGAAGCGATCCAGAGCGCAGGGGAGCGAGGTCGCCGGCTCCTTCGCCGCTTACCTGGTCGCAGAGGCTGAGCTGGCGCCTCCGCTCGCGGACCTCCCGACGGAGCGGCCGGGAGGCGGGGCCGGGGCGGGCTCTGCCCGGCGCGCCCGAGCTCGGGGCCAGGTGAGGCAGCGGCCGGCCCCCGACTTCAGCCCGCGCGGGTCCGGGTGCTAGCGCTGAGGCAGGTCGGGCCCCGGGCCGCCCCCAAGGCGGGGCGCGCGAGGCCCCGGGCTCATCCGGGTTTGATTGCGCCCCCGGCAGGCCCTGGGCGGACTCCCTTCCCCCACGCGGCAAGAGCTGCATTCGAGCGCGCGGGCCTGGTCCCGGGAAAGCTTAGCTCCACGGAGACTCACCGCCCCTCGGGATGTCCACGGAGGCGCCGATCCCGCAGCTAGCGTGCTGGAAGTGTACCGGCTCGCACCAGCACTGACAGCAGCACTCCAGGCCCATGGAGGCAGAGAGATGTGCAGAGAGAACCTCAAACTCTGAGGCTGGAGTCCAGCAATTTGACGTTTAAAAGTCTTCCTGTTGAGCTCGGTGGGGTGGAGCATACCTGTAATTTCAGCACGTTGGGATGCTGAGGCAGGAGGATCACAAGTTTGAACCCAGCCTGTATGATTTAAGGGCCATTTTTTTTTTTTTAAAAGACCTGGTCGCCCTATGTTGCCCAGGCTAAACTTGCTAGGTAGTCCAGGCTAGCCTTGAACTTGGGGCAATCCTCCTGCCTCAGCTTCCAGGGCTGCTACTACAGACACTGGCCACCACACACACATGGTAATTAATATATGTATAAATATATTCATATATGTATATGTGTGAAGGGCTGTAGATTTAAGTCAGTGCAAAGGTCTCCGGGAGACAGTACAGGCTTCCCGAGAAGTGACATCAGTCTGTGAAGTGTAGTTAGCATTACAGAAGCAAATCTCTCAGCATACATGCTGCTGTGGCAAGCACTGATCTGGTTTGAAACATGACTTTGAGTCCTCAGGCCGACGAGCCAGCTAACTGGAAGGCACATGCAGTAAAACTACCTGTATGTGTCACGCATTGAGCTGTTCTTTTCTATCGGGAAGGATGGTTCAGGCTCCCTGCACACTGCTCTGGGAAGGTCTGGGGAGGAGCCAGCACAGGCTGGGGAGGGGCAC
Organism: Thryonomys swinderianus; assembly: GCA_004025085.1. Lineage (NCBI taxonomy): Eukaryota > Metazoa > Chordata > Mammalia > Rodentia > Thryonomyidae > Thryonomys > Thryonomys swinderianus. The sequence continues at coordinate 44,824 of PVIC010006705.1, forward strand.
CTTGGCTTCCACTCCTGGCAGGCTACTTTAAATAATGTTTGGGGGAGGGGCTGGGGTGTAACTCTTTAGAGAGGGAGTGCTCTTCTAGCATGTGCAAGGTGGTGCTGGGTTCAATCCCCAGGAAAGGAAAAGTTTTCTTTCTCTTTTTTTTTTTTTTTGTGGTACCGGGGATTGAACTCAGGTCCTATGTGCTTCCAAGGTAGGCGCGGTACCACTTGAGCTAAATCCCCAGCCCAAAAGGTTTTCTCTAAATGAAAAAGTAATACATGTACATTATTTTACCTTTTATTTATTTATTTTTTTGAGATAGGGTCTTGCTATGTAGTTCATGCTGGCTTTGAACCCGCTATGTGGTCCAGTCTGGCCTCAAACTCACTGTGATCCTCTTGCCTCGCTTCCTGGGTACACCACCAGGCCCAGGTTATATACATAGGGCTGAAAGAAATAAAGCATGGTGGAACACACCTATAACCCCAGCTACATGGGGCCAAAGCAGAGGAACACAAGTTCAAGGCCAGCCTGAACAACTTAGTGAGACCCTGTCTCAAAATTAAAATGGACTTGCATCATTGATATTGTGAAATAGTAAATATTCAAGGGAAATGGGGTTGAGGGCTAAATAATGAGGGGAAAGAAAAATTGATGGTAAAAAAAAAAAGAAACAAAACTTGTATATTTGTAGGGGAAGGGGAAAAATGAGAATTAAGTTATACCATATACTGGTACAAATTCTCAATGTGTAGTATAATTGTGATGTGTGTATATATAATGTACTGATAATTAAATTTTAAAAATTAAAATAGAGTGAGTCAAATGAAAGACTCCTATCTAGAATATATAAGGAACTCAAAAAAAATCAGATCCCCAAGATTTAAAGATACCAAAATGGGAATCTGGGGCCAGAGATTTAGCTCAGTGGTTCCGGTGCCTGCCTGCCCTGGTAACCACATACAAGAGTACCAGGTGTGGTGACTCACACCCACCAGCAATCAGTACCACACACCACAATGAGGGGCGTGGTGGCTCACACCTGTAACCCCAGCAGTTAAGAGGCAGAGGCAGGAAGGAGCATTGCTGAGACTGGGCTTGCCTGGGCTATATAGGGAGCTCAGGACCAGCCTGAACTACAAAGCAAGACCCTGTCTCAAATAAAAAAAAAAAAGCCATCTGAAATGAAAAGACACTTCTAAAATGAAGAGATAGAAACAGCAAGTAAATATCTGAAAAATTGTTCAATATCACTGATCATTCAAGAGATGGAAATTAAAACAATACTGAGAGTTCACTCAAGAAAGAATGGATGTTATCAAAAAATCAAGCAATAACAAATGCTGGAGGGGCGGCAGGAGTGGGGGAGGAACTCTTCTCCACTGCTGGTGGGAGTGCAGAGGGGTGCAGCCACTGTGGAGATCAGTGTGGAGATTTCTCAAAAAACTAAAAGGTGGGCAGGAGATTTAGCTCAGTGGTGCTGGCGCCTGCCTCACAAGAGCAAGGTCCTGAGTTTGATCCCCGGTAACCACATATGATGCTGGGTGTGGAGACTCACGCCCACCAGCAATCAATACCACATAGCAGCACAGTGCTGGGCGTGGTGGCTCATGCCTGTAATCCCAGCACTCGGGAGGCAGAGGCAGGAGGATTGCTGAGTTCGAGGCTTGCCTGGTCTACATAGTGAGCTGAGGGCCAGCCTGAACTACAAAGCGAGACCCTGTCTCAAAAAAAAATACCAAAACAAAAACTAAAAGGTGAGGTTCCATTCAACTCAGTTATTCTTTTTCTTGGTTTGTTCCTAAAGTATTAAAAGCATCTCACCACAGCAATATATGCACATTCATGTTCACATCAGCATAGTTTGTAATAACTAAATCTTGGAAACAGTCCAAATGCCCATCAACTGATGAATGGATAAAGAAGATGTGTGTTTTTTTTTAATACAATGGAATACTACTGAGCCACAAAGAAAAATAAACTTCACATATTTCTAGCTAAATGCACCTTGAAGCCATACTCTTAAGTGAAATAAATCAGACACACATGTATAAATGCTGCACTGTTTCTGTGGTGTGAGAACCAAAACATAGACTAGATATTGTGAAATTGGGAGAAGATACTCACATGAGACAGAAACTAGGGAGGGGTATGGGGAAAAGGAAGGAAGGGAAAGAAAAAATTGCAAAAGGAAAAACAGGAAACAAGGCTTTTATAAATAAGGAAGGGTTTGGGGTTGAAGGGAGGGAAGGCCAATAGGAAAAAATTAAAACCAAGGTCCAGGCACAGATTTCTTGTGATGAATGTGATTATCATGTATTCCAAGAACGGTCCAGTGCAAGTTTTTTGTCAGAAAGGACTGGGCACGTGTGGGAATGTAGCTGGGCACACCTAGGTGGATCTCTGGCACCACAAACGGGAGAAGGAAATGGAGAAGGAAAGCTACATTTTCTTCCTTCCTGGAGCTGCGGTCTCTCTCCTCAGAAATCATCTCTGCGTGCTCAGGACTGAGTCGTATCGTTAAGCATTTGTACAGGATATGCCCGGATTACCCTAAGGGGCAGAAACCTAAGAGACCCCCTTCTCAGGAAGGCTTGCCAATGTCATTGTTTTTCTCCTAAACTTATTTTTATTTCTTGACCATTTGATTTTATTTTTAAATTTTCTTGGCCACTTAGATTCCAGTTTTGGCTGTTCTGAATTTCATTTTGCACCTCCGTGTGCTTCCGGGGCACCCCCCCCCACCCCAGGCAGGAAGTAGGTGGGGAGCAGGTCAGGTGAAGCCAGCTAGACAAGGGTCTCTGGGAGGTCGGTGACGTTAGTGCTGCCCTTATCAAATCTCCTGCCACACTCCGTCCCCGGTGGGGCACGAGCAGGGAGACCTGCCCTTCAGGAAGAGGTGCTGACCTCACTTATCGGGAAAGTTTGCCAAGGGTGCTACCAGCTTGCCAGGGTGCATAGGAGGGAGGCCAACTGGGCCACCCCGCCCATCACTGTCATTATCCCTCTCCTCAAACAGTTGCAAAGCTCAAGTGAGACAACTCTATGAGAAAGTCTGATGGTTCTGTTCTTCTAAATTCTGTCTCTACCTCTTCCTGTATTCATACTTCCTCCTCCTCAGTTTATTCCAGCACTCAAAAGAGGAACAATGAGTAAGAGATATTTTAGGAATGCAGAAAGAGCAGCTCCCAGTTCTGCTATAATCACTCATGTATTACAGTTTACTCACCTCTGTGTACCTCCACTTACTCATCTGTAAAATGGGTACATTGTCGGCATCATCATCATCATCATCATCATCACTGGCTTATTAGATAAGTGCTTAACCCAGGGCCTAGCACACAATAAGGATTAAGTATTAGCATGTTAGCCATTACTATTAAATATTTTCCATCTTTGCTTTCTTCATTCCTTCCTTCAATGAAAGCTCACAGTGTGCTACCAGGATACAAAAATAGATAAGCCAAAGGGAAAGGAGGTTGAGAAACACAAGAAGCGTTACAGTTGGACCAGAGCCAAGGCTAGGTGAAGCAAATGAGACTTTCATTTTGTGTGCAAAATTTAAAGGAGCACCAAAATACTCAGAAATTCAGATAATAATATACTTTAAGGTAATTTTTAATTTTAATTAATTAATTTTGTTTGCAGTACTGGCAATTGAGTTTAGGGCTTTTGCACTGAGCTACATCCAGGCCCCTGCTATCTAAGTATCTATCTATGTATCTACCTAAGTATCTATCTAAGTATCTATGTATCTATGTACCTATGTACCTATGTATCATCTATCTATCTATCTATCTATCTATCTATCTATCTATCTATCTATCTATCTATCTATCTATCTATCTATCTATCTATCTGTCTATCTACCATTTGCAGTACCAAGGATCAAACTTGGGCCCTGTGTTTCCAAGGAAGACGCGGTACCACTTGAGCTCAACCCCTAGCCCCCGCTGCTGTGTTTCATTCTGAGACAGAATCTTGTTGAATTGACAAAGTGCCCAGGCTGGGCTCAAACTTGTGATCCTCTTGCCGCAGCCTTGTACAGTGCTGGTATTATGCGCGTGCACCACCACACCTGGCTAATGTATTATTTTTAAATCAACATTAATGTGAAAAAATCTATGATGAACAAAACTGAAACACTTAAAAAGAATAGTAGGCTGGAGTGCAGCTCAGTGATAGAGAGGATGCTTAGCCTGAGAACTTCCTAGAACTCAATACCAGAAGGAAAGATGGTCCGAGAGGTGGGCTCAGGAGGCTGGCAGGTGGCCACGATGGTAACTGTCACTCCGCCTGGGCTATGTTGCTCGGTTGTTAGGTGAAACACTAGATATTGCTGAGAAGGTAGTGTGATTAACATTTCTAATCAATTGAGTTTAAAAAGCAGATTACGTATCTACCATATATTCTAGAGCTCATTTACACCTTCAGTTTCTCCTCCCAGAGAAAAGATATGATATTTACGGATCTGTGACCTATTTATTTCATTTATCAGTACATCCTGAAGGTACATCCATTCGAATATAAATGACTCAATTCAAAGGGGAATGGGATGTAGAGGTAAGTAACAAGGGGAAGAAAAAAAAAGGATGGTAATAAAAAAAGGGAAACAAAGCTTATCTAGGTAGGGGCAGGGGGTTGTAAGGTGGGTGGGGGAATGGGAAAAAATGAGAAATTGTGTCATATACTGGTACAAATTCTCAATATTGTATGTGATCATGATGTGTACATATAATGTACCAATAAAGATTAAAATTTTGGGCCGGAGGGTTAGCTCAGTGGTTCTAGCGCCTGCCTCACAAGTGCAAGGTCCTGAGTTCAATCCCCGGTAACCACATACAATGCTGGGCATGGAGACTCACGCCCACCAGCAATCAATACCACATACCACAGTGCCAGGCGTGGTGGCTCATGCCTGTAATCCTAGCACTCTGGAGGCAGAGACAGGAGGATTGCTGAGTTCCAGGCTTGCTTAGGCTACATAGTGAGCGCAGGGCCAGTCTGAACTACACAGCAAGACCCTGTCTCAAAAAAAAAAAAAAAAAAAGATTAAAATTTTAAAAAAGCAGATTACAATCATCAAGTGGGTGGACTTCATTCTGTTAGTTGAAGGCCCATAGGGCAAAAGCTGAGGTTTCCTCAGAGAAGAGTTGGTTCTGTTGCAACACAGAAACCTGTCTGACTTTCCAGCCTGTTGGTCTGTCTTGAAGATTTTGAACTCCAAACTACAACATCAGCAGTTACCTGAATTTCTAGCTGCTTGCCTGCCTTACACGTTTTGGATTTGCCAGTTCCTATGATTCTGTGGGCTAATTTCTTTAAAGTACCCCTCCCTCTTCTCAAGAGCCCTAATACAGTAGCCACTCATGAGAGTGGATATTGTGCTAGAAAATGGAGCTTGTCACGAGTGTGAGCCCAAACCATCCGGGTTTCTGTCTTGTCTGTCGCAGGAGATGCTGGCATCTTTATTCTTCATGGAGCCTGTATGACATAGATAGCATCATGGATAACAAGACCCTTTCTCTGGCTAGAACAAGGCCCTTCTGTATTGCTTTTTACTGGGAGTGTGTACCCTTGAGCACCCTCATTTAAAAAAATACTAGAGATAGCCAGGTGTGGTGGCTCATGCCTGTAATCCCAGCACTTGGGAGGCAGAGACAGGCGGATTGCTGAGTTCGAGGCTGGCCTGGGCTACACAGTGAGCCAGCCTGGACTACAAAGCAAGACCCTGTCTCAAAAAAAAAAAAAAAAAAAACTAGAGATAAAACCCAGGGCTTTGCATATGTCAGACAAGTATTTTACCATTGAGCTACACATTCCTCCTCTTACATTTTATTTTGAGACAGGGTTTTATTTAATTGGCCAGGCTGGCTTGTGGCCATTCCACCTTACCCTCCCAAGTAGATGGGATTACAGGCATGCACCACCATTCTGGCTGAATGTCTTCATATCCACATTTTTACAAATGAGTATTTTATAAACCCAGTGGGTCCTTATGACCACTGAGTCTGAGTTCTTAGTGAACATATTACTTTCTTCTCTTTTATGATCCTTAGATCTAGGATTCATTTCCCAAATTACACTTTTTAGTTTTTTTTTTTTTTTAGACAGGGTTTCACTATGTGATTCAGCCAGGCCTTGAATTCAGTATGTAGCTCAGATTGGCTTTGAGTTTGTGGCAATCTTCCTGCCTCAGCCTTCTGAGTGCTGGCATTATAATCCTTTGCCACATGAACCTGCATAAGTCTTAAAGTAACTGCTTGGGATTTTATAATTTGGTTATTGTAAACATTACCTATTACAGGACAGTACTGATTAATTTTTACTCTATAACTGAGGCTTCTTAATATAATTAATAATGTCTCTTCTTTTGGAAAACACGTGGCATTGGCAAATTGGGACTGAAGTCACATATAATTTCTTAGCTCTGTGGTTCCAGTGCATGCCTTGGAAGGGTAAGATCTCAAGTTCAATCCCTGGTACCAACCCCCCCTCAAAAAAACCAAATTAAAATCACATAATAGTATCTCCTTAAAAGCAATCAAGCTGCCCAAGATACGTGTAAGTGGTATGTCTGTCATGAATAGGGGTCAGAGAAAATGTCTGCAGTGGGGTCCATGTTGCCATCAAGGCAGATGTATAGATATTTTCAAGTGACTTGGCTGAAAAGATGCTATGTTTCATAGCTGGTATCTCTATGTTGAAAACACCCTGCCCTGCGTTCTGTGTTCTGTCTGCTCTGAGATGGCACAGCTTTTGTCAGGCAGAGACAGCACTTTTATCAGTTGCTTCTTTTGTTGTTGTTTTGTATCTTGTCAAACTGTAGCTTGGAATTAAAGGGCATATTCATTGATCACTTTATGACCCCAGGTCAAGCCTGGCAATTGGGAGTTCTGATAGCTTAATGTTATAATATCCTTTTAATTCAAGATTTGGCCTTGAATTGTTACTTACATTTCATGGACTTTTTCTTTTTCTTTTCTTTTCTTTTTCTGAGGCAAGTTCTCACTTTTTTTTTTTTTTTTTTTTGAGACAGGGTCTCGCTTTGTAGTTCAGGCTGGCTCTGAGCTCACTATATAGCCTAGGCAAGCCTCGAACTCAGCAATCCTCCTGTCTCTGCCTCCCGAGTGCTGGCATGACAGGCGTGAACCACCACGCCTGGCACTGTGGTATGTGGAATTGATTGTTGGTGGGCGTGAGTCCCCACGCCCAGCATTGTATGTGGTTACCGGGGATTGAACTCAGGACCTTGTGCTTGCAAGGCAGGCGCCGGAACCACTGAGCTAACCCTCCGGCCCAAGTTCTCACTTTTTATATTAAAAGTTAGATTTGAACTTACTGTGTAGCTCAAGCTGGTCTTGAACTCATGGTGATCCTCCTATCTCAGCCTATTCTTGGATTACTTTTTTTTTTTTTTTTGCTTTTTGAGACAGGGTCTCACTTTGTAGTTCAGGCTGGCCCTGAGCTCACTATGGTGCCCAGGCAAGCTGCCACGAACTCAGCAATCCTCCTGTCCCTGACTCCTGAGTGCTGGGATGACAGGCATGAGCCACCACGTCTGGCACTGTAGTATGAGGTGTTGATTGTTGGTGGGCGTGTCTCCACGCCCAGCATTATATGTGGTTACCGGGGATCGAACTCAGGACCTTGTGCTTGCGAGGCAGGTGCCAGAACCACTGAGCTAACCCTCCGGCCCCCTTGGATTACTTTTAATCCTTTTTAGAAACATAACCCAGAAAAGAGGAGTCATTAGTATCTAAAATTATTGAAATTATTTTAAAAGCAATCAACTAAGCTGGATGTGATGCTTCATGCCTGTAAACCCAGCACTCAGTAGGCTGAAGCAAAGTATCATCACGAGTTCAAGGCCAGGTTAAAACTAGTAGTTAGACCCTGTTTTAAACAACAAAACTAAATAAAGCAATCAATTTACTAAACTGTCTTTGTGACTCCAATAGATTTCTAATTGATTGTCTTCAGCCTTCTAGGTAGACAGACATATCAATCAGCATATGATTTTTTTTTTAATTTTTTTTTTGGAGACAGGGTCTCGCTTTGTAGTTCAGGCTGGCCCTGAGCCCACTATGGTGCCCAGGCAAGCCGCCGCGAACTCAGCAATCCTCCTGTCTCTGCCTCCCGAGTGCTGGGATGACAGGCATGAGCCACCACGCCCAGCATTATATGTGGTAACCGGGGATTGAACTCAGGTCCTTATGCTTGCAAGGCAGGCGCCGGAACCACTGAGCTAACCCTCCGGCCCCAGCATATGATTTTTAACAAAGTAAAGACAGTTTTGAAGTGAGACTAGGGTTGGATTCTGATTCAGCTATGAGCTGTGTCATCTGAAATTCAATCTTTAAATGATGTCAGCACGGTCCTCCTTTCCCCCGGCTGTGGTGGCAGAGGCCACAGAGGCCACACACGGCCAAGCACCGCCCCTTGGACTCTCCTGGGTTTGCTTCACCTGGACGGTGGAGACGTGCAGAGGGCTTTGCTCTTGGGAATCTTTAACCACCCAGAGATCAGTAGGAAAGACTGAAAAGTGAGCTCTATAGCAGAATAACCTTTCCTTTCTCTGTAAATGGAATGTGGACTATCTTTGTGCAGAGCTGATGAC
>PVIC010006706.1:0-53368 GCA_004025085.1 Thryonomys swinderianus
CCCCCCCCCCCCTTTCCCTTTTCCCTTTGAACACTTTCCTCTTACTCCGCAGTACCTGTCAGACACTCCGGGCCTCATTTACACCTTCAGCTTCTCAGGCCCGAGGAGGAGTAGGTATTTACACATCTGTGTCCTATTTATTTCACTTATGAGCACGTCCTCAATACACATGCATGTAAGTATAATTGACTCTAATTTGTCTTCCTCATTGCGGAGCAAGACTCCATTTTTTTTAAATGTTCTTTATCCAGTCTCTGGATGACAGGCATTTGGGCTGTTTCCTAGAGAGAGCCATTAGAAACTGAGCTGCATAAACATGGATATACGTATATCGCTGTGATACGGTGGTTGTAATTCTTTCATACACATACCCAGCAGGGGCACAGCAGGGCCGGATGGGGCCTCCCATCTAGTTTCCTGCGGACTCTGCACACGGATCTCACAGTGGCTGCACCGGCCTACATTCCCACACACAGCAGAGACGGGTTCCTTCGCCCAGCAGCCCCACCAGCCTCTGTCCCTCTTTTCTTTCTAATAACTCTGAGTCCTCTACCAAATTTACCAAAACAATAAAGGTAATTAAGCTGCTTATGTCACCCTTCCCCAAGATTTGTTACACCCAGATTCTCACTGTGGCCATTGGAACTATGTGTAATTCATTTCAGTTACAAGCATATTTGCAAAATTTTTTTTTACAAATATTTAGAATCCATTTATATGCCGTTCAGTGTTAAGTGGTAGAGATTGAGTGGATCAAAAACAAAGTCTCTGACCTTGAATCTATATTTCATGTAAAGGGAGAGATGAATAAACCCACTGAAAATGAACGTTCTTTAAAGTGAAGCATCTTCTCACCAAACTCTTTGATAAAGACTCTGCCCCAGTCAGGGGAGCTGTATTCTTATCAGCTGATCACGTCCAGGAATCCCCACCCTCTGAAAACACCACACTGACCATCAAGATTTGAAATATGCATCTAGGAAAGATGTGACCTTTCAGGCAACAGCAGCGACATTATGTAATTAGTATTTAAAAATACAATGGTCTCTATACTATAGGCTGCACTTGGGATTAAAGAGAAAACAAAAAGATTAGTTAGGAGCCAATAGCGATAGTTGAAGCAAATAATAAAAGGATGAATAATAAATCCCTGACAAATCACTAAACCTAGCACATATTTTGACTGTAGAGTTGAGTTTATATGCTCATTAATTGGGAGGAGAATATTAGAGACTTTGCAGGATCAAACACGAGTCCTCAGTTTTATTTATCAGTTTTGTTCTTTTTTATCTAACCTGAAAGTTTTAATGAAGTGTGATACCATCAGCTATGGCTGGGGACCGTGAAGTCTTAGGGAGAGAAGCAGATTGGCTATCAGACTGGTTCGTGTATTAAACATCTTAGTCTTCAGTATAGGGAACATGTTCCCATTGGCTATATAACTGTAGGCCCCACATTTTGAATAGATGCTGCTTAACGTAGGGTGTTCTTTGATATCGCCCGAGGGTGGAGGTAGATGTAATATCATGAGTACTACAAGGGGCTCACTTGCGCATTTCAGGAAATAATGACACAGCTGGTCAGACTCAAAGGATCTGCCGCTGAGAAATGAAGAAAACCATCTGTGCGTCCACAACATCAAGACTTTCTTTTCAAAAAGGGACTAATAAAGTCTACTAACATTTAGAATTATGTCTAGAATTAAATAAATACAGTTGGAAATGTGCTCCAGACAGCAACAGAAATACTAGTAACACTTCTTTATGGGCAGTTATAGATAGCACCCCCACCGTGGGACACAGAGTTTTCTCTGGATCAGGAACACAGTGCTAATATACTACCCCATGGCATTTCCTTGTGCAAGTTCTCATTTTGAGTCAGAAGGAGGGTTAGAATTTCTCCGAATTGTAGAAGTTCAGGATCCATAAAGCTAGTTTATTTTTATTTCAGTTACTAATTCACCAGCACTTTTGGATTTAAAAATATATTCCAATGTCACATAAATGATTCTTCAAATTTTTCATTCCTTTTAACTTTTAAAAACTTCGTTGGAGCTGCACAATTTAAAAGACTGGAAATTAGTAGAGAGATTTCACAGTTGTAAATTTACTTGCTGCTGAGGGCCAATTCAATTAGCTGGGAACTTAACTTTTAAATTGCTACCGATTGGATCGATGGAGTATGACCGCTTTCCCCCTTCATTTCCATGTTTCTGGGGACAAGATGTTGAAAGAAACATAGTGCAAGACTAATTACATTTTAGAAAGATAGGATGCTCTTCATCCTCTTTTTAAACATTAGTGGGCAAAAGGGATTTATTTTTAATTTACAAAGAAGGGGCCACTGATTACACTGACCAGGGACACAGCGTGAACTGCTCCCGTGCACGCGGAACTCTTCAGCTCCAACTGATTCAGCTCAGTTCCGGTTCCTCTTCTGTTTCCAGAGGAACCTTCCAGACGGCCCTGCCTGAGTGCCACCCGGGCGGGACTGAAGCTCGGTTGTAACACCCGCAGCACAGCTCGCGAAATTGCCACGATTCCTTAGTGCTCTTAACTCAGGAACAGCACTGTCTGCAAATATCACTTCCTTGCTTTCATTTTAGTATCTGTAAAATTTTTTTAAAGTGTTTTTATGATCAATCATCATTTTGCTCTTCCTAATTGAGTTCTTGGGTGGGAATGGAGCGCGGGGAGAAGCACCTTCTCTTTTACTGCCAATCTGCAGTCACTCGAGGCAGCTACGCTATTTCTTATGCCATGTAGGAGTGCTTCGGGGCTACCAGCCTTCCAAGTGCTTCGGAAAGAACAATGTCTCTGGGAATCTTTACCTCAGAGAACTTCGAGAGCCTGTGGCTTCTAAGTTTATAGCTGGTAAGGGAGTCATACAAGCCAACCTTAAGAACTGACAAAAATTCAAGTATGTGCCGGGCGTGATGGCTCACGCCTGTCATCCCAGCACTCGGGAGGCAGAGGCAGGAGGATTGCTGAGTTCGAGGCTTGCCTGGGCTACATAGTGAGCTCAGGGCCAGCCTGAACTATAAAAGCGAGACCCTGACTCAAAAAAATTTTAATATGTGAGCTTTGCGGTAGGGATTTTATAGATCACGCCGGGCTACTATGTTTGGTCATTTCTAGGAAAAGTATGGAAAAATGGATCCACACTTGGTGATGCTAGGCACAGTGAAATGAACAGATGTCGAAATGGAATCAGAATTGGAACTATCTGCCCTACTCCACTGAAGACAATTTTCTCTCATTTTCAGGTTCTGTGTTCTCCAAGCGAGACCTAGATACCACTGTGGCATTTCATCCCTAAGCCAAACGGAGGCAGAAAAGTACTCACTGAAGAAGCCACTTCCGAAGGGGAAAACAGTGAAAATCTTCCTAGATGCAACGTTTATTATGAGACCTGCTTTGTAATAGAAGAAATGTTTCAGTGTCTTAAATGTGCCAACCTAATGTGAGGAAACATAAATGATCTACCCCGCTAAATAAAGCGATCAGGTATTGCTAAAGATGGACCATCAGTGTCTTACCAGATTTGTGTGGAGAAAGAAACAGCACTAAACTTAAAATCACATTTCTTCCAAACCACATTTATACAGAAAAAATACATATTTTTTTGTGATTCTAGTACTAGAAACCCAGCGTCATGTATGCTAGGGAGGCACTACCCCTGAGCTACTCTGCTGGCCCTGAGTTTTAAAATATTAAATATGGAAAAAATGTTCAATTTAAAATTTAAAAAGTAACACCTAACACTCCAGGGCTGTTTTCAAAAGACTGATCACAGACTTCGTAGCTTTCCAGACATTTTTAAAAATTGTGCCCCTTTTGGATGCATGCATTTTTTTCACATACTTTTTAGTCTATCATGTTCAAAAGAACACGTAGTTCATCCAGATACTAAAAACATATTCATTGCCTATTAAAATTTCCCTTGATCGATACATGAATCTATTTAAATTATTTGCCCTAAAGACATACCTACTTTACCTAATAAGGCTGCAAACCTTACAGGACTTCGTTTGTCTTGAAGGACTGAATCCAGAGGCACTGCCAGAGTTACAAAGCCCCGAGATGCATCTTTCACATCTCAGCGCTCGCTCGTCCTGTGAGGAGATTCCGTCGCCCAGTTACTGAACTGAGTCCCGCATGCGCAGAGTCCCTCTCTGGAGCCTCGCCCCGCCCCCCGTGTCTCCCCAGTGCTTCATCTGCCGGTAGAGAGGAGGCACGTTATACCGTGAGACTATCTCACTACGTTCTTTACCGACTGATAGTTTTCCCATCAGTACAATTCCTTATTAGCTGGCAGGTTTGCAAAAATGAATTTTGCATGATTTGCTGACCAAATATGCTGTGACAGATTCTCAGGTTTTTTTAATTGAATTCTTTATTGGTATAATTTATATACATCTCACAATCACATACAACATTGGGGAATTTATACCAGTATATGACACAAGTTAATTCTCATTTTTACCCATATCCCTCCCCACCCCCTTTATATATACTCTTTTATTTTCTTTCTGAATCATATTTATTCCTTCCCCTCATTACATTCCCACACCAAATTTCCTATGGAAATTTCCCTCTCTATAAAAGCTGTCATACTTTCTAGAGCTCATTTGCATCTACAGGTATTCATGTCAAAGAGAAGATCCGGAATTTGCCTATCTGTGATCTATTGATTTTACTTGTTAGTATATCCTCCAGGTGTCTCCATTTGCACCTAAATGGATCGATCTTGTCATTCTTTATGGCAGAGTAATACTCTGTTTTATAAAAAAGACCATAAATAGGATTCTCAGTTTTTGAGATGTGGAAATAAAACATTTAGAGAATGTCACAAATTTGGAATAATGTGCTGAAAAATACTTTTTTTCTATGTATAGAGAGAGTGTGTAGCAGAGTGAATCAGTGATAACTGCACAGACAAGATACATTTAATAAGACTTGAATGTATCCGATAAACTCAGTGTCTACACTCAGGGATAGCTGAGATGCTTCTTTCCACAAATTTTTCCATCAACTTACATTTCATGGTGACCTGACTTACTGGGCAGAAAGATTCAACACTGTGAAGTGTGAAAAGGAAAGAGAGGGTCTTTTATGGCAGAGACCTGGAAGATGGAGGCAGCTGTGAACCCGACTGGGCCTTGTGCGTGTGTCTAGGCGGCCATTTCTAGGCGAGAATCGTGTTGGAATTGGTGGGCCGAGTAAGGCCTGCTGCTCCCCCCAGCACGCATGGGCTCCAGCTGAAGTCTGAGTGAAACAAAACGCAGCCTGAGGGAGAACGAGTTCTCTGCCTGACAGTTTCCAGGCCAGAATATCAACCTTCTACTCCTCTGCCTCGGTGATTCTCCAACGTTCAGCCCAGGCCAGGACGCCCTACCACCAGCACTAATATTAGCTCTCAGCCTCTGCATCTCTCTCCAGCTTTCTGTGCCTCCAGCTTGCCCAGGGAGAGTGCAGGGCTGGTCTGTCTCCACAAGTCGATGTTTCTTAATCAAAAGCCTCATGCTGAGAGACAGATCCCACTGACGGCTTCCCTTTGGAGAATTCTAATTCCTATCTGTGGCGAGTTCTTTCATCTTCATAAAGATCAGTCACTGACAGGGACCTCGCTTCCCAAGCCCCGAGCTCATGGGCTCTCTTGAAGACATGGCCTTTGGGGTTCACTCCCCCCCCCCATGGGAATTTTGGTCACTAAGGCGATTTTGAGAAGTACAGCCTCCTCGGCCTACATCACATACCCGGTTTCCTCTGAGGACCTGACAGTCTCCTGGAGACTTCTAGAGAAAACGTCCAGTAGGCTAAACTCAACTTGAACATACTGTAAGTGGAATACTTTTTAGTGTATCTTGTTCAAAAGAGCATGTAGTACATCCAGATACTCAAAACATATGCAATGTCTATTAAAATTTTAAATTTTGATTTTAAACTTAACTGTATGTCTAGCGCTTTTCTCTCCTAAATGTGCCTCCTGGCTGGAGCTGTTCGTGAGTTATCAGGACAGATACTCATTCTGCTCAGAAATTAAGAAAGCCATGTTCTGTTGATACTAGGAGAGAATCTCTGTCTCTGCCTTTTTCTCCCTTCTAAAGCAACATGATTAAAACCATAGATTTCCCAACACTACGGCCAGCAACCTCAAGCATCTGCAGCTTCCACAGTCTGATCTACAAACAGAGCAGCACCCCCAGAGAAGATGGGGACACACTTATCAGTTATCACCTCCCAGGGCAGGTGATAATCAGCAACATTGTGCATTATATTGCTGACTTTATTTCAAAAATCCAAGCCCATACATTTTATGGGAAATATTTTTGTGAATAAATGTTAAAAACACATGTCAACCATTTTTGTTGTTGTTGTTACTGTTGTGCACAAGCCTCCACACTGAGCTACACTGCTAACCCCTTTTTATTTTGAAATAAGGTCTTGCTAAGTTGGTAAGTTGCCCAGGCTTCCCATGAAACTGATCTCTCTGCCTCGGCCTTCCAGAGTGCCAGAATGCTAAACATGTGCCACTATGCTGGGAAATATTGAAATCATTTGTAGAAAGAGGCAATCATCAAGTTACAAAAACTATCCATGTAAACTTTCCCAGAAAGCAGCAGGAAGGAAGGCCTCCATGCTGCTTTAGGGTTCGCTTCTGCAACACGACCTTCTGGGAGGTGACATTATTAATATTTACACTGGGCCATTAGAATTAACATGAAATTCCCTAGGAAACACAAGATACATGGTCACTTCGTGGACATTCCATTCCTGATCAGCTCTAGGAAAAATAATTCAATTCTTTCCCGTATGCTCAATTTACTCTCTGTTTTACAATAAAATGGCTGATTTAGAGTTTGACATTTAAAGCTATGTCACGATTACCCATGGAAAGATTTTCAGAAGTCCTTGATTTTACTCGGTTTCATGCAGAATATTAAACGTTAGTAAGGTGACCGAAAGATGATTCCTAACCGAAGCGCAGGACAGGGGTTTCCCACGCCCCAACACATGGGCCGGAAGGCAGTTTCCTCAGAGCGTAGCTCAGGCCTTTAGGCCTCACTTCAGACGCACCGGAAGGAGGCGCGCGGACTTGCGCGGGCTCCGCTGCCTCTTACGGTGACGGACGCGCCAAGGTACGTGGGGGGGCCAGGAAGGTGCGGCTGAGAGAAGGAAGAAAGCGCAGCCTCGCTGCAGGAGGCAGGACAGATGCCGGTGGTCGTTCAGCGCAAGCAAGAGCGCAATAGAAATGGCTCTACGCCTCGTTTCCCTCTTCCGGGGATCCTGGCAAATGATCGGGAACACTAGAATGGACGTCTGCAAAGGTTCTCCGATATGCGCCGTTTGGTTTTTCCGTCGTTTCAGTTACCTGTGATCGGCTGCAATCCGAAAATATTTAGTGGCAGTTTTACAAATAAATGCAAATAAATTTGCGTATAATTCATCCTTTTTGTGTAAACATCCGGCGTAAAGGATTATGTTTTCCAACTTATCATTAGTTTTGTTAAACTTTTACTCTTCCTAATTTATAAATAACGCTTTATCATAAATATATATAAAACTAAATAACTAACATATAATCATATGATTTTGTATTATCCTGAGTTTCAGGCATCTACTGGGTGTTATAAAATGTATTCTCCCTAGATAAGGGCAACTATGAAAATAAGAAAATAGAAAGAAAATTGAGCCAGAGATTCAGCTCCAGCACAAGGTCCTGAGTTCGATCCCGGTGACCACACACAATGCTGGGTGTGGAGACTCACGCCCACCAGCGATCAGTACCACATACCACAGTGCCGGGCGTGGTGGCTCACACCTGTCATCCCAGCACTCGGGAGGCAGAGGCAGGAGGATTGCTGAGTTCGAGGCTTGCAGGGGCTACATAGTGAGCTCAGAGCCAGCCTGAACTACAAAGCGAGACCCTGTCTCAAAAAAAAAAAACAAAAACAAACAAAAAAAAAAAAACATTCTTTTGACTCTGCTACTAGACCATTCCCAAATTTCTTCTACAAGAGTCTATGTTTGCCTGAGTTCACTTACTTTAGAGGTGCAAACTGTATTGAGTCATTATTAAATGTGAATAGAAGTTTTTACTATAAAAATGCAACTGGAACGGAAGAGATTTAGAATATTTAAAAATATAAGTTCTGAACTGCAAAGAAATTAATATATCAATCCTAAAACTTTCATGGCATTTAAATACCATATATATTTTTTTTTTCATTGCCTGAAAAGGATTTGCCAAATCTTCAAGGCTGACAGCTCTTGGCCCTCTTTTTTTCAGGATTCCATAGCTAGGGAGACCTTCAGGGGCCACATTGTTAGACAGCTGGTGGCACTCAGAAGCTTGTCTAAGGACGGTGAGCCAGAGGGGCCATAAAGGCAGAGGAGGCTTTACTTGAAAGTCTGCTGCTTATCCCCACAGTGCAACTTGGCTCCTGGGACCAGTGCTCTAAAACGCATAAGCAACATGCCGCGGGATGACTGTGGAAGTGGGCTGATGTTCGTAAATCCCCGTGGGAGGCAGTGGGTGTGCAGTAAGCCTACCTGAAGGCCTGGAGGCAGAGTGGGTACTTCTTGCCTTCCCATTTCTTGCTTCTTCTCTGGAAATAATTTTCTTGTACATCAACTTGACTAATGCTTTTTAATTTTTTCCAGCTTTTATTTTTTATGTGCATATATGACTGCACTCCAGAACGATTACATCCCTTGTGGGGAGTTGGTGTATGTACATATGATGTCTCAATTTTTTAAAATTCTGATCTGTTCTATCACTGCCAGATATTTCCTGAGTAAATTCATGCTGTTTAACTTTTGTTCTCATCATGTTACATTCATGACTATTCTATATATCCTCACGATCCAGAGTTATAGGTTCTGATATCTTTTTAAATGGATTGAGGCTACTTTAATCGCGCATACCACATCCACTTTATTTCTGTAATCCAAGCTCTAACTCAATGGAATATACTACTACGTAGTCAGCAAAACTGAACTGTTGGAATCAATAGAGTCCTTACTTATCCAGAATTATTATCTTCTGCAAAACTATGTTGTTATTACATACAATTTAAAAGGTCACTTTAAAAAAGACTTTTTTCACTTTTAATTTAAAACTAACATATTCTGAATAATGATTCCAATATATGCTCACAACTTTTCTTGTAAAGAAATAAGAAAATAATATTTTGGGGGCCAAACAGAAGTGGGCTTGACCCAAAAAGATGAATTCCAGTTACCCTGGCTGATGGGTTTTGCACTAAAGAGATCATCCCAGCTTTCACAGACACAGAACAAAGAAAGTGCCATCAAACATCTACCGAGGACTTTAGCAGGTGGGTCGCAGCAAAGTGGGGAGATCTCTAAAGGTTCCAGGTCTTTCTCTTACAATGTTGTCAGCTGTAGGGTTGGTGGAAGCTGCAGGTCTGAAAGCCGAGTGAGACGTTTGGAGAGTCAAGAGAATGGCAGGACAGACACAAAGCTTGGAAGGGACTAAGCCAGCCCGAGACAATTTCCTCAGCTTGCAGAAGTCTGTCTCCGCAGTCACTGTGCTGTCCTCCTCAGATGAGCCATTAGGATAATTAAGTAGATGAGCATTCTTCGGAGAACTGTCAGTTTGCAACTGCATTGCTTTTGAACTTTGTTTAGACCAAATTTAAACATTGGTTTTAATTGGATGGACTGCCACATCAAATTTTCCCCAATTTTACAGGAAGTAGGACTGGATTCTACAAACTACCTGCTGATCTTTAGGAAAAGCTGCTGGGACAGAGAGTATCTTCAGTGAGGTTTCAGACCTGGGTTGTATGGACGTGGCAGAAACTGACCCACCTGAAAATTCTGTCTGTAGAAACCCTACCTGATTCTTCATGTTCAGTAAAAGATGTAGCTCTGAAAATATAAAAACAATTCACATTTTCAAAGACCAAAGGGAAACTTAATGGGACATTCTTGAATTATAGTCAAGTCCTTGTTAGTGGCAAATTATTTTTATACTTATAACAAAAACTTTTTATTTATTTCACCTTTGTTTCTTTGCCCTATGTTACTGGCAGTAAAAAAGTGTATCAAAGCTATATAAAGCAGGTAATACTAGAAATTATTATACATGGCTTACATTTTAAGATTGCTGTAGAATATTCCTAAGGCACCTACCAATTTCTTTGGAAATAGTAGACTGCAGAATAAACTCTTAATTTTTTTTTTTTAAGAAAAGAGTTTCTGAGGACTGTGAATAGCAGTGTCCGTGTATGTATTTCCTTGAGGGTAAGGATCGTCTCAAGTTTTTAATACTTTCTTTTCAATGGGATACACACTATTTATATTTTTCACTGATGATACTGTCTAGAAACTTCAGTGAGTGTTGGATGAAGGTGGTGAGATTGAACGAGCTATTCTCTTTCCTGATATTAGGTGGAAATATATACTTTTTAAACCATTAGCTATACTCACTATGTATTCTGTACATTGCCTTCAGCTGGGAGCGCAAAGCTCCTTGCAGGGACCGTAGTAACTGAGTCTGTTAAAACAAAGTGACAATAGGTAGATTGACAGACAAGGAAGAGCAGGAAGTTAGTACAGACCGGAACCCTCACAAGACAGTGGATACTCACTGACCATGAGACTTACAGGCTTCCACGGTTACAACCTTATTTATAAGGGACAGGGGAGAAGAGAGGGCAGGAGGCACTTTTAAAACGGAAAGAAATGACTTGTGAGAGAGATGAAGGTGCCCAAAGAAAAGGCTACAGCCTGGGATAAAGTCCATCTGTACCCTGGTGTGGCCCAGCCCTGCCCTGTCTGACAACTGATCTGTAGTTCGAAGCCCCCCACACCCTGAAGCACCCCATTTGGGGGTATCATTTTCAGAGGCTCCACCCTTGCACTTCTAGTGTTGTGCAAGAATTTATCAGACATGAGTGTTGGATAATTTTCTTGCTCCTGTTTTCCTTTATTGGAATGATTATCTGTTTTTCCCTTTATTCTATCAATAGGAGGTATTATAATTTATTATTTAAATTGATATGTAGAGGCACAATACTAACCTTGCACCCATGGGAGAAATTCCATTATTTGGTCATGGTGTATAATCCCTTTCTTATATTTGGAATTCAATTTGCTAATATTCTGTTGAAAACTGCTGCATCTGCATTAATGAAGGATGAAATCTGTTTTTTATTTTTGTAACATCATTGTCATTTGCGTTGAGTAGTTCTAGCTCTGTAGAATAAAATGGAAAGTATTCCTTCTTTTTTCTGGAAAGATTTATGAAGAATGGACCTTACATTCTCTTAAATTTTTGCTAGCATTAAGTAGGAAGGGGCCTTTTAGCTACTCTTTTTCAGGAGGTTTTTAAATCGCTAATTTAATTTCTCTACGTGATTTGTTTGGTACAGGTTTGCAAAGAGGTAAGGAAATTGTGCCAGATTACAAATCAATTTTTCACTTCCTTCTTTGAGAAACCCATGCCATGAAAAATACTTTTTAAATCAGCTGAATTAGATGATGTGCTCAGTGACGCAGTTTTCAGTCTGCTGTCTGCTCTCCGTCATCAGTTTACAGCCTTGTGTCCTAGAGCAATCCCTGTCCGCGAATCACTTTTGATAGCAAGGCCTGAGTCACTCCTGGCAGCGCGGAGAGAGGGTGAAGACATCTTGACAACAAGTGGATAGTAAAATAAATGAGATGTATTGTGTCTCCTAAGGTACGCTGTGCAGAGCAAGGAAGGGACAGGTCCGGCTCTCAGATGAGGTCTATGGCAATGCACTGGAAAGTTTTACTAATTCACAGAAAATTTTTTTGGTTTTTGGTCTGCATTAGTTTGCTCTTCTTTTGTTCTATTCTCTTTTGTTCTTGTCTTTTCTCTCTCTCTCGTTTTTTATTTTGGCTGACCGCCTTTTACTTAGTAAAGAACGGCAACCTGACCTCAAACTGCCCTGGTTTACATATTTGCTTTTGGCTCAAGCTGGGTGGGTGTTTCTCTGCCCCCTCTGATGTGACTTCTTCCAAATGGTTTGGTTACGATATAAACGTGAGGTTTGGGAGCTTTGACTGTTGTGATCCCAAGTGCTTGCTGTGGAGAACAGGACCTGGCAGACACTGCCCAGGTTTTTCTATCTAGTCCATGTAACCACTGATCTCATAATGAAACCTTAGGACTAATCTGAGAAAATTTTGGTATTAAAAAAAAATCTGTCTTCAATTTAGGTGACTTCTAGATAAAACATAATTTTTAGACAGCCACAAGTCATTTGGCTGGATCTGTGGCTTGAGTGGTCAGGTTTTCAGGCTGAATGTGATGTAGGCTTTGGGGCAAAAACCCACTCTCATCACCTGTACTGATAATAAATCTTCGCAGAACTTCCTAATGGGGATTCTCAAAACTCTGGGAGTAACAGCGGGATAAGGAACTTCCTAAGTACATCGTGAGGAAGATAATGTTCATTGAGATGCATGCGCTGGTCTGAAAAGCTTACTCTCACTGATATTTGTCACTACAAAATAAATTTCCAGGCCACAAATAGTGAACAGGAAAAAACAGTATGTTAATAGAAGTGAATTAACTTTTTTTAAATGTACACTTATATAGATGAAGGCACATTATATTCAAAATGTATATAATACCTCTGTACAAAACAAAAACTCTGACTTCTCAGAAAAAATATGTATATACATATATTTGTTTTGTTTTGTTTTTGAATTACTGGGATCTGGACCCAGGACCCCATAACACTAGATTACTGCTCTACCACTGGGTTATTCCTCTGCCCAAATGCCCTCTTTACCACAGCACAGACGTCCATTCTGATTTTTATCCCTGCTTCTCCACAGGTAAGGGGATTTGTTTTTCTCCTCTGGCTTCTTGCAAGATACTGATTTTTTGTTTTTCTGTGATTCGAAGATTATATGCTTATGCCCCATTACTTTGAGGTCTTTATTCTGGTTGGTGTTAATGTCTTCTCATTAATTTTAGAGTTAGTGTAAATTACTATCTTAAATATTTTCATTCTTTGGTCTATCTCATTTCTCGTCCAGATGTTGCAATTATACACATCTTACATCGTCTGAAATTGTCTCACAGTTACTAAGTATTTTCTTCTGCTGTGAAAAATGTAATTCTTCTTTCTCTCAGATTGAGAAGCTTTTACTGACTCACTTTAAAGCTTCTGCATTATTTCCATGTCTGCATTGCATCTGCCTATCAGGGAGGGAAAGGATTTTAAAAATTCCTGCTGCCGCTCTGATTTCTCACATTTTCTTTTGATTCTTCCTTATAGCTTCCATACTTTTGCTTTTGTTAGCTATCATGCAGTGTCTACTTAACAGCAGGCTCACCGTGAACTCATTGTGTAGCTCATAATCCCTCTGCCTCAGTCTCCCTACTACTAAATGCTAGGATCAAACCCATGTGCTACCACACATAGCTTCTATGACCCCCAAATTGGAAGTGTTCAACCTACTTGAATTAGCCATATAAATGATCAAAACTAGTGAAATCCAAAACATGTGGTATTTATTTTAAAGTATGCTTCTATAAAAATTAATATATCATCATGTAACTTTTATAGTGTGGAACACACTCTAGTTTTTTAATGTGTTTTCATTTACTATTTCCAAGAGGACTCTTATAATATCTTCTTTTTCTGGACAGAATTACTGTAATATTTTCTTTCCATTTCACATTTTAAACATACTCCATGACATCATTTTGATCTTAAATTTTCCCCAAAAGCTGGTCCCACCCTGCGGCATGGTTGCCATACAGTGGGAACTCTCAGAGTGAGGGCTCAAATCATGGAGAGTTTGCCTCAGAGAGCACTGGGACCCCCAATTATCTCCCACCACAGTGGCCACCTCAGACCCACCTGACAGCCTCAAACTTTGATGGACTGAACCATACAAAACCTAAAGTCTTTATTTGATTATCTAGGTCATTTTGCTACAATAGCCTAGTCCACTAACATGGTCTAATAAATGTGTCTTATTCTTCAAGTGGAACATCTTTTCTCCTAACATAAATTGAACAAATGATTCAGCAGTTAAACTAAAAATTAAGTAGCTTGAGAAATATTTAATGTTCCAAATAATAGTATAGTCAGTCGGTGGGCTCCAGAAGTTAAAACCACATGGAATGCACACACAGTGGTCTTTTCAAATTCTGAGAACTGATCAGCAGCTCATAGGCCCTCAAGGGAGTAACATTGCCTTGGAAGAAGTTTCACTTAGGAATTTAAAATTAAGACATTCCACCTTCCTATCTGCACAGAGCTGTGGTGCAAATACCATGGAATCTACTACCTAAATGACAGAAGCTCATTATCTCAGTGCTGAGGACAAGAACCCTGAGATCAAGGTGCCAGAAGGGTTGGTTTCATGTCACCCTTGTCTCCCTGACATCGTCTCTGAATCCCCATTTTCTTCTCTTAGTGGGTGTCTGTCCCATGGTAACTTGCGTGTATCCCGGGCATACCGGATATCTTGGCTGAGAAGCTGCCTTAGGGGCCCCTTGTTCCTTACTTGCCTCTTTAAAGACACTGCCCCCAAATGCAGTCCTGTCGTTAGGTCCTAGAATTTAAGATTCCAAGATACAAATTTGGCAAGAAACAGTGCAGCCCACACAGCCTCAAAGTAAGGGTCTGTATATTCCTTGGGAAGAGAATTATCTTTTTATCATAAAATCTAAACACTGGGGCCGGAGAGTTAGCTCAGTGGTTCCGGTGCCTGCCTCGCAAGCGCAAGGTCCTGAGTTCGATCCCCGGTAACCACATATAATGCTGGGTGTGGAGACACGCCCACCAACGATCAACACCGCATACCACAATGCCGGACGTGGTGGCTCACGCCTATAATCCCAGCACTCGGGAGGCAGGGACAGGAGGATTGCTGAGTTCGCAGTGGCTTGCCTGGGCATCCTAGTGAGCTCAGGGCCAGCCTGAACTATAAAGCGAGACCCTGTCTCAAAAGCAAAAAAAATTAAAAAAATAAAATAAAATCTAAACACTGATTCAGTAGGTAATAAGTGCTCTTTTAGAAAACAAGTGCATGACTATATTAATTCCATGTAGAAAAAAATCATTGTAAATGGATCTGTTTATATCCCTTTTATTATGAGGGGAAAATATCCAAAGCACTGCTGAATTGTGCTACTGCATTTATGGATTAAAGAACTAAATGCATTCAAACCTTGCATACTCTGTGGTGATGTTTCATTATTGGTGAGCTCCATAGGTGTCTAGTGTGTTAAGCAGAAAAAACCATAGTACAGGAAACCCAGTGCAGTGTCTGACTTTACTTATTTATATTATTATTTTTTAGACAATCTCTCTGTGCTGCTCAAACTGGCTTCAAACACAATCCTCTGGCCTCTGCTTCCTGAGGAGCTGTATTCTAGGCACATGTCACTGTCCTCAGTGTGACATTTTTACTTCAGGAAATTAAAGTTTTTATGTATATGAACAGCAAACACATACATGTCTTAACTAGCTTTATCTATGTGGAAAAAAGAGACTTCCCGATTCAGAGTGGAGAGGATTTAGATCTTTTTGTAAAAAGCATGTGGTCTTGAGTTCCATTTCTGGTTAAGACTCTATTTGAGAGTCTTGTGATGAATTCACATTTGAAAAGGCCAGAATAGAGTGGATTTCATTTATTTGTGGTATGTCTTAGAGGGGAAGGTCATGTTTGTAAAAAAAAAAAAAAAAAGTACTGAGAGTAAAGTATTTTCAGATGCTGAACAATCAGCAATTTAAGCAAAATCTGTCAAAGCCAGATGTTGTTTTGACAATTCATTTTAAGAGACTTGTTTTACATTCCTCTCTGGGTTCAAAATAACACTCCACTGGAACAGTGTGGTCTAGAAAAGACACATTCTGTTGTGGTACGTAAAGTTGGGGCTTGACAAAACAGGGTGATCAATTATCTATGAACAAATTAATTCATTTTTTATGCACAATGTAACTATCATGACTATTTCAAGAAGTCATGACGTATAGTTATATTCTAAAATTTCTAATAGACTCCTTTGGCGATCAAGGCTTTTCATTGAAAACTGACAAATAGCAATTCTTCTTTGACATATGTAAAAAGCCTGAACCCTTTAGTATGTTTCAAAGTAGATTTGCAATGTTTTACCTTGGAAAGTAAAGCTTAGGCAAAGAATTTGAACCATGAAAAAGTGCTGTTTAATAACCAAAGAAAAAGCATAAGATAGAAGGACAGCACTGCACGTGCAAGGCAGCTATCTGACTTTTTTTAAATGGGGTGAAAATTCAGTGAAACAGAGAGGAAAATGCTGCAAACAGAAGATGGAGACGTTGGCGGCCGGGTGAACAAAGCAGTGACGTCCAAAATGGCAGGGCGTGCGGAAGTGGAAGAGCAGCTAATCTGGGCCGGACTTCACACTTCCAGGAAAAGAGCAGCCGGTACAGCTCTGCCTTGCAGCTTGATACGTACACTTAGCGGCAGGCAAACATATGAAGCTTTCATTTCCAGCCCTCAGACCCCAGAGGTGATGCCTCCGACTGCTTGCAAGAAGAATAACACCAAGATGAACCAGACGCTTTAGCAGAGGGTTCCACCAGACCTGGGAAGAAATTTAGGTTTTTATACAGACTCAGAGGCTAGAATTAGAAACCATAACTAAGTGTGATGAGGAAGAAAAATATACTAATACCTTACTAGTGAAGTTCAAAGAGTTTTTGTTCGAGAGTAGGATTGTTTCAAATGATACTTCTGTTTTATGATGTTTAACTATCTAGGCTATACTGCTACGTTTTTACGAACATTTTGTCCTTGGTCGAACGTGTAGTTGTCTCGCTGCTGTTCGTAATATCCAGTTAGTTTTAAATGCCTTTCAAGGTACAGCCTTTATCTTTTATTGGACTTGCTTTTATTACATACTGTTTATTAGATAAAATCCTAACTCCTTGAAAATACTGTAGGATTTGCATTCGGATAAACATACACTTACCCAAACACCCAACATAATAATTTGCGAGGTGAATCCAGTGCTGCAAGTGTTGGTCATGACATTTGTGACACTAAAGAGTCCATGCGTGGCTGGCTGCTACTGTCAAAACTCTGTTGCTGATAGAGATCTGAAGAAGCTCTAGATCTGCAGCATAAAGACAAATAGCATAACGTTCCTGATACAAACTGCAGTATCTGCTCATTTCCATCATGTTAACTTGCGCCCTGTGCCTCATTTCAAACTACAAGTGGACTGTCGCTGTATTCAGCGTTGGGAAAGGTGTGCGTATGCCTGAATATCACCACATAATACTTCTCCCTACAGATATAATCGGTATAAGTAGGTCGAGAAGCATAAATAATATTCAGTGTAGTGAAATAGTTTGGAAGTTGCAACTTTGGGGCACATATAATCTACTTTATCATAAGTTTATGCAATTTGAGTTTTTTAACTATGTTATTTAAAAACTGACTCAGCAAGTGCCTGAAAATTAAGTAATCAGCTATCAAAAGTGGGAGGGAGTAGTTTACAACACAGCACAAGCTATCTCCATCAATCAGAAAGCTCTCTTCTCCTTTGCTTACTTTCTTCCTATAGTGCATTGTGATTATTTGGAATTTGCCTAAAATTTTTGCTCAGACCATCCACTGGCCCCATCAGGCCCACTACCTTTTGTTAGTCCAGGTACTCATAAATGGTATGAATAATTATTGAGCAAACAGCACATGCTGAAACTGTATGAAGCCGGCATGGTCACATACATTAACTAATTAGGATTGCTGGATGACTTAGACACTGCTTCTCAGAAATACTCAGCTCACTGGGCATTGTCACTTTGCCAGTAGATGGTTCGAAAGGGTAGGTCTCAGAGAAACTGTTTTCATAAATGTACGACTCATTTGTGCATATTAGTAAGTCGAACAACTTGATCAAAACATGTAGTTTGTAGACAAGAGTCAATCATCAATAAAGCAATAGAATCTGTCCTCATACTGTAGCTTATTTACTTAATCAATTTGCTTTTGGAATTCTCCAAATTACAAAAACATTCACAGCAGTTTGGCTAATAACCTGCTGCTTCAGCTAAATAACCGTGTCAGCGTCTATGAGTTACAATGTAACATTAAGGAGTATAATGACAGTTATTCTCCAGAGGATATTTCAAAATCACAATGAAGTAACAAGCAATTTGTTGAGGATCCTTCCCCGCCTGTTGCCAAATCATTAGCATTCCATCTGCCAGGCAGCGGGATTAGCATATCCCTGGTGAGGCTGTTAAAGGCAACTTTCAAAAGACTAAATCAGTGCTTCATGCAATTTTTAGGAGATCACGTCGAAAACTCTATTAGGTTCTTTGTTTAGATGTATTACATTAGCTTTTTAATTTTTTTCTGCTTGCTTGCTTATCTATCTACCTACCTACCTACCTACCTATCTATTTCTGTTTGCTTTGGCTTCTGCTAGTCAATAAAGGACAGCCTAAAAACTAGAGGATGTATTCTACTGGAGCAGTTGAAAGCAGTGTAGTATTTCCCCTCTTTGAAGTAGCCTAAAGGATCAAATTGCTATACATCACCTTCTTCACAAACGCTTACCTAAACGGAAGCATTCTGGAGAATATGAAGATGCACGGTGCACGCCTTTCCTGCTCACGGTGCCTCATGCTTTCCTCCATGTCTATTGATGAATAGTTGGAATCTTTGAAAGCTATTTACAGCATGCACTGACTTGTGCTTCCTGTGCTGATGCTTTTCTGCAGATGCCTCTGTTGAATGCAGTATAACATGTCAAACACACTTGAGCGGAAGCCAACAAGCCCTTATCTCGCTGCTTAAAAGCTTAGTGGAAACGCATGGGCTCAAATAGCCCATGTCAACTTATCCATCAGGGACTATTGCCCTCCTAGATGTGCACTGGAAATGCTGGCTTTAGAAAGAGCTCAGAGTGATAGGTTTATGTGAATATATAACCCCAGGCCAGGGCTCTGTATGCTGAGTCTGTTGAGTTATGAGTCTTATTTGTTGTTTTAATATGGAATTAAAGACATTTGGCAACTTGTAGAAGTTCTTTTGTCTGTAATTTTTTGTTTTCCTGCCTGTTGTTGCTGTACTAATTTTGCCCACATTTACAGTAGATGTGTTCATTACAGGAAATTATTAATGTCTGTTAACTAATTTTCATGCAAATGAAGGAAATGCTATTTTACATTTCTTTTGCTACAGATGTTTAACTTATACCGAATAGATTCGTTTTAATTTCTTTCAGGTAGAAGATGTTCTTATTCAATGGTGAATCATTTTTTCTAGCAAAAGTTGCAAATTACACCATTTAGAATGATAGTAGCTTCAGAGACACTTAAGTACGTGATGACTTAAGCAAAACACTGGTTTATTTTCTGTTTCCCTAAAGTCCTAATGTAAAGAAGTTGGTTATTCTCTAAAATGGTACTAACAACACACTTCCTCATATTATTGTTTTCCATCAACACAGGGTTTCCAAATTCATTTCCCCCACCGACATCACACCCAATGTGATGATTAATCTTTTTTTTTTTTTTTTGAGACAGGGTCTCGCTTTGTAGTTCAGGCTGGCTCTGAGCTTACTATGTAGCCTAGGCAAGCCTCAAACTCAGCAATCCTCCTGTCTCTGCCTCCCGAGTGCTGGGATGACAGGCGTGAGCCACCACGCCCAGCAATGTGATGATTAATCTTGATCATCAGCTCAAGTCGATAAAACCCTACGAAATGAGGAAAGCATGCTTTGGGGGTAAGCGTGAGGGTGTTTCCTGAGGTGGTTTCTGTCTGAGACAGCGAATGAGAAAGCAGACCCTCAATGTAGGTCTCTGCCCAACAGTGTGTAGGGCCGGGATGGAAGGAAGGTAGGACTAAGCCACTGCCCTCTCCTCTCTCTGCTTCCCGGAACCTCGCAGTGAGCAGCTTCCCTCTAGCGCACCTTTCTGCGCGATGCTTCTGCCTGGTCACTGGCCAAAATGCAGCAGTGTCCCCTGAGCGTGGACGGAAACCCCTGAAGCCAGAAGGCAAATATAAGCGCCCCCTCCTGTTATCGTCCGTCATAAGGGTGAGAAGCTGACTGACACACAGCTCAGGGAGACGCGCATGAAGGGCACCAGGCAGGAGCCTGAGACGTGATGACTGCTGGGGTGTATTTCCCTACACTGCCAGCCACTGTGCTCATATGTAACCAGGGGGGATGAGGTTCATAGTGAGAAAGGAAGTGAATCTGGTGTGATTTGTACAGTAAGTAGGCCCAGCCTACGACATTCTGTAGAATAGTGTCAGGCACTCTCCACACGGTGAGGGGTTCGATACACCCATGGTATTCACCATATTAGGATTGGCCAGTGCAACGGAACGATGGTTCTTATTTTCCCTAGCTACAGTTCTACATAAAAAATGTAGTCAGAGAAATTGAGATTAGAAGCAGATTAGGTCATTTTATTCTAATGATCAGTATTAGATCTCATTTGGATCTCATAATTACTGCAATGTATTTCATGAATTAAGGAAAATGACTTTCAGCTCTTCACTATATTACCATGTTTAATACAACACATTTTTTTTGGTGGCAATGAGGTTTGAGTTTAGGACCTTGCACATACTTGCAACCACCCTACCCCTGGGCTACATGCATAGCTCTTTTTTTTTTTAATTCTATTTTTTTTTTTTTTTGAGACAGGGTCTCACTTTGTAGTTCAGGCTGGCTCTGAGCTCACTATGTAGCCCAGGCAAGCCTCGAACTCAGCAGTCCTCCTGCCTCTGCCTCCCGAGTGCTGGGATAACAGGCGTGAGCCACCAAACCCGGCACTGTGGTATGTGGTATTGATGGCTGGTGGGCGTGAGTCTCCACAACCAGCACTGTATGTGGTTACCGGGGATTGAACTCAGGACCTTGCACTTGTGAGGCAGGTGCCAGAACCACTGAGCCAACCCTCCGGCCCTTAATTTTATTTCATTTTGACACAGGGTTTTGATAAATTGCTCAAGCTGGTCATGAAGATCTTTCTGTCTCAGCTTCCTGAGTACCTAAGATTATAAGTGTATGTCATCATAGTAGACTTATATCACTTTCTTAATTTACTCTCAATAAATTACAAAAGTAATTAAGAATGAAACCATTAAAGAAATTTGCCACACACAGGAAGACCTTTTCCTGTGTTCTTTTTCTTTCAGGTATTGGGAAGAACATATGCATGTATGGCTGTCTAGTTCGAGAGCATCCCTTCCTATCCAAAGAGAAAGATACAGACAAATTAACAAGGAGAAGCAGAAACCGGAGTGGAGCTAATAAAGAAGTTGAGAGGAAAACTTCCCTCATATCTAGTTTAATAGGGTGGGGTGAATCGTGGCCACCAAGTTATCTTACCTACATTTTACTTTCTGGCCCATGTCATTTCTCTTATGAAGAAGAAAAGACTTTGCAGATGGAGGAGGGATCCCACTCAAGGATCTGGGTGACCCTCAGTGTAATCCCATGTGCTGTGGAGAAGGAGAGAGACAGACAGACAGACAGACAGCAGAACCTCTGACTGCAGAAGAGGGGAGGCGCGTGACACTAGAAGCAGGGGCCCGGAAGGCGAGCGATGCAGAGAGGCCCTTTCCCTAGAGACTACGGAATGAAACTGCCCAGGAGCCAGAAGAAACAACAGACACCAGCATCCGGGCGAAGACAAGAGGAGGGACAGAGGCCAGAGGGTCAGGGGAGGTGCCGGAGGCTCAGGCTGACCTGACCTTGTGACTTCAGACCCGGGAAACTGAGTCTGGGTTCCTGACGTCTGGATGAAGAGATCAAGCCTGTGCAGGGTGTTCGCCCACGCCGTGCACAGTTCCTCACGACAGCAGGCACCCGCTGGGAGCAGCGGCCTCTCTGCACTCCTCTCGGAGCCAGGCCCTTTCCTAGTGCAACGATTTTCTTTACCATTTTCCATTTCTGTTTTTCTCTGATGAAAGAGAGGCAGTGAAAGGTGGCGATGGTGAGTGCTATCGCTGTGTTTCAGAATTTTGTAGCCAAATGTTAGACAATGACGGGGGTAAGGAGAAGGAAGAGATCAAAAGGGAAAGTCATGAGTACGGGCAGAGAGGACTAAAACAAAATCTTTCTGAATGAGATTTTCTACTTAGTTTGATGCCGTCAGAGGTATTGTCTTCTTAAAGCACACATTACTTCCACTATATTTCTCCTCTCTCCTGCACACACACACACACACACACACACACACACTTGCACACACATGCACGGGCGTACACACACACACACAAACAAACACATTTTACATTTCTTAGGATGCAGACCTTATATAATAACTACTTGGAACCTCCCTGGTTAATTTCGTTCCTGTAGCTTATTCCCTTTGACCACCTCCAACTCCATAACATGATCATTGCACATCGATTCTGCTCAACAGGACATCTCAGAGATTCTGCACCTATCAGCCCGGACGTCTATATAACTCTTATGAATCTCTGTCCTTACAAAACTCAAAAGAAAACAAAACCTTTGTAGTCCCCAGATGCCACTGATAATATCCAAGCATTTTAATATCTAAATTCAAGGACTATACAAGGCACAGGTCACATTAGTTTGGGGATTCTAAAGGTGATAAATTGCACACCTAGAAATCTTGGATAAAACAGAAGGGTGCCAGCCTGTATCAAGCCAGCACCAGAAAGGGTCATGGCTGCCACAGAGACAGTCTTGCTGCTGGGGTCTGATCTTCACGACCTCGGGGGCAGAAATGTCGACATTAAAGAAAGCTGTTCCACATATTTCATAGAAAGCACAGTGGGAGAATTGCAATTCACATCCTCGGTGAATTAAGGGACGGTCGTGGCATCCATGGGGGAGTGTGTACATTGCCCGGCTATGTGGACACGAGCAAGACATAAGTGACAACTGCATTTTACCATAGCAACAAGGGACAAACTGTGGGCTGTCTGGTTCTCTGAAAAGTGGCTTGGAATGAGAACATACAGATTTCTGGGACTAGCCAGACTGGCCTGTGAGAATCCTGCCAGAAAAAAGAAATGGAAAATTATAGACCAGGATGATAGAGGCACATTGACAGACTTTTGCTTATCCTGCAGAAGATGTCGAGATTTCTGGTTGAACAGCTGACGCACCCTTCCCAGCTATTTTGGAGGCTGACGCAAGAGCAATGCCAGGTTCAAGGCCAGCCTGGACGGCTTGGTGACACCTCGTCTAAACTAAAATCAAAAGGGTTAGCAACGTAATTTGGGGACAGAGGACCTCAAGGTTTAATCCTCAGTGTTGAAAAACAACAACAAAACTTCTGCCTCGCACTTTCACATCCCTAGACTGTATTCACGGTGGAAGAGGCATTAGGAAACCAGGTAGCATGGCTTTGACAGGAGACCTTAGCCCGTCTGCACCACAGGTCACCACAGAAAGATGTAATGAGCAATTGAGCTGCTGATTTGGGCTTCACAGCACTGGCCTCCGCTGCTGGAGCCCCCAGAAACTAGTCAGTCTAGCTACCAGTGCTTCTGAACACCACGCTCCCAGCCCTAGAAAACAACACCGGGCCTTGCACAAGGCACAGATCCTTGAGACCCTTTGTGTCTGTAGTGGGGAAGCACTAAAAAGCTATTCAGAAGCTCTAATAAATAGTATAATGGAATTGAGCTATATAACAGGTACAACTTGCTTGTGCTTTATTTAGGTTTTTCTAGCTGTTGTGAACCTAAGCATGTTAAGGATAAAATATCTATTTATGATAAAAGCTCAAAACAGCTCTGTTTGTATAGATGGAGGCTCTGAATTTGCTAGGCTTATTTTGCTTCCTTGTTAGACTTTTAGGCAAGAAGCTTTGGTTGTATTTACAATGCTGTATCTAAATAAATTACAGTGTAAGTAGAAAATAAAAGTAAACAAAAACAACAGATGCCAGATGCAATTTTTCTACGAACAATGTAAGACACTTGCACTAGTTACCTACCTAATATCTTTGCTCTTTGAAGACAAATGGTTTTCCTCTGAGATATACAGTAATGATATGATTGCTATTTAATTAATTTTAATAAGAATGAATGGCAAAGTATGATACAAATTTGACACATTAGCCACAGAATACTCCAGTGTAGGTCGTTGTCTTAATCTGACGTAGCTCCTTCCTCTGAGGCTCATCCACATGCCTACTGCTGGGGCTGGCTCTGTTCCTATGACAAACTGGGACTTCTCTTGGACTGGAAGTTTTCTCCTGCTGATGAGGAATGAGAACTAGTAGAAAATGGTTATGATTGGTGATTTTATCTTAATATTGCATATTTTAACAACTCAGCAATGATACATCTTATTAATATAGAGTAAATTTTTTTTCTTTGCTGATATAAGGGGGGAAAACACCTTAATTATCATATGTATCAAAATAGTTAATATAAACCCATGAAACGTGGAATTTTTGAGATGCAAAGCTGATGGTTTATGTATAATAAGATCTCCTCGCATCAAGATGAGACAAAGCACATATGATTTTTCCTCGATATTATATAGTGTGTAGTACATTGAAATATAGAGAGGAAAAAAACTGAGGAGAGAGATACTATACTTTTATTAGAAGCCACTGTATTTATTAGTCTATAGAGTAAGGCAGTTGCTCTCAAAGTGTGTCTTCTGAACAGCTACGTGACTTAAGAACCTGTTCAGAAGGCAAATCTGGAGCTGGAATTTCTGGCGATGCGGCACAGCAAACCCATTTAAGAAGCCCTGATGATGATTCTTCTGATAGGCATTTGTCCAGTTTATATTTATGTGGTTAACCAAAGCCTGTTTGTGTTGTTTACCCAGCCACTAAAAAGAAGAAAATATAGAGCAATAAAGGAAAACAACATAACTATGTATTAAAATACAAACTTCCGTACTGACTGCCACAGTTTCCTCATCTGAAACATGGAGAGGTAAATAATTCTCTTCCATTTTTGAGAACCTGCTATCATACAGTTGAGGGAGTAATCAAAATAAAACATTACTGTGCATAACGAATGGAAAAACTCTAGAGCTGAATGTGAAAGCTTTGTTGGGGAGTTTGAATCCGTGCTGAGTGAAGGTCACCATAGGAACAGGGATCAGAGATAGAGGGAAGCAGACCGGTGTTGTGGGCAGGAGAGTCGCGGGACAGCGAGAACTGGCATGAGCTGGGCCCCAGCCATCAGCAGCCCAGGAGCTGGAGCTGCACCTGGTCCTAGAAGGCACTGGCGGGTTTTAGCCCCGCATGACATAATGCGCAGTGACGGGACATGCGCAGTGACGGGACATGGGCAGTGACGAGACATGCGCAGTGACGGGACATGCGCAGTGACGGGACATGCGCACTGACGGGACATGCGCACTGACGGGACATGCGCACTGACGGGACATGCGCAGTGACATTCCCCAGGCCTGGTTCTAACAGGGTTGATTGAAGGAAGAAAACGGTAGTTTGTTGAACTAAGCAAGTTGGAAGATAACACAACTTGTGCTGCTCTCACTTTAATAAGAACGGGAAGGCAGAAAAGCAAGAAATCAGAGGTCCTGAGGTATCATGATTGCCAACATAGAGGAGAGCGAGGACTTGGGGGCACCGTGTCTTCTCAGGACCTGTTGGCTGCGGTTTAACTTGTCTGTTACAATCAAGAAATCAAATGTCTATAATTTGAGACACAGGTTGAAAAATCTAGCATGCGAACCACCTGAAATTGCTCAAATAGCTATGATACTCTGGAGAGTAATCTAGAAAGATTATCTTTGAATAAGGCACTTTTGTGGCCATGCTAAGTATATTGAAAATGGAGTTAAATTACAAATTTCAACTAACATCTTAGTTGCTAGCCAGACAAATGATCTTGTACAAATATTACTTCATTTTTCTTAGCCTTATTTTCTGTTTTCTAATTTTTAGGTTTAATAAGAATGTATACAGCCTTAGATCATTAAGTATGAGGATAAGAAAATCAATGGAAATCTTAGTCTAGGACATGAAAGACACTGAATAAGTGTAAACAGGTAAAATCGGATGGCACACCACCTCCAAATTCTTACTAGATAAATTAAAAACAGAGGCCTCCATTCCATGAAATTTTATTGACATCCAAAATTTACCAGGAGAACCAAAAAAGACAAATCTGGAATCTGTAATATCCTGTGGGTACAGGAACGTTTACAAAAATATACCTTGCAAAACTTAGTTTACCTTGAGCTAACAAATTCTGAAAAAATTCCAATTCTTTTACCTATAATTCACATATTCTTGCTTCTTAGACAACTTTAATTTTTCTGAAAATATGTCCCATTGTCCTGGCACATACTTCTCCTAAATATGCTAATGTGGCATATTGAATATTTTAAGGTGAAGAAATTTGAGAAGTCAGCTGAAACAATGTTATCTCTCTGACCTTCTTCCTTTCCCCCACAGGGCAGGTCATAAAATCTGAGAATAAGTGTTTCATCTTCCCTCAGAGCAGGTCAGTCCCTTATATAAGAAGTATCTTTTCTATGTCGAGAGGGAAAAAAGTCCCAATCTCCAAGACAGAGAAATGCCAAGGAAAATGTGAACCAAAGTCCTTGTCAATTTTGTTCTGATTATTTCCATTAGATCCCATTCTTTCTGTCGTCATTTTCTTCATTTCTCTCTTTGTCATCAAGTCTACTCTAAAACACAATGAAGTTTAGCTTTCTTAGATTTTTGTGTCCTTTCAAAGACTTCTGTGTCACAAAACAACTTAAATAAATTAAGGTATATCCTTTTTTCTTGCTAATCTGTCTTTTGTTATGGAGAAAATTAACACAGGAAGAAGGTGAATCTATTTTTCTTCCCCACATATGTTTTAGGTAATGGACTTGAATCATTCAAAATGTTTATTTTGTATATCTGAATGTCCATCCTAATATTTAGTTATATCATTCTGAAGTAATAAGTAACTGATGGTTGATATGGATTTAAACTGTTTAAAAAATTTTGGTGATATTTTAATATTTTATTTTTACATAAAGTACCTGCTCAGTAGTGTACAAGTTTACTTCACTATGTTAATTCTTGGTTTTATTTTCCTTTTTTTTTTAATGAAGAGAGTACAGAGGGCAGCTGTGACTGACTTTTCCAGGGATGACAATGTCACCAACCCGCTCTTTATTTTGTGGCTGGAGTAGTTCTCCCCTGTGCCTTCCTAGCTGGCAGTTCTCCTGCTCTTCGATAGTACCTATATTTTAACATGCTCATATTCCTAAGCCTTCTACTTATTTTCACAATACTCTGCCTCAACAATTCTGACTTCTCTGACCGGTTTCCTTGTTACTTTCAAGGTTTGGGGAAGACTATTGAGACACAGTTGGCCTATCCCAAGCCTTTGACGCATTGCGTAGAGGTGACAAAAGCTCCTTAAAGCCGACAACTTCCCATCACCAAATTTCACTGTCCCTATCCCACGTGCTCCAGAGCATTTCTGGGCGTGTCCTAGAGATTCCTCCAGGGCCGGATCCAGTGTTTCTGGGGCAGGAACTGCACTTTTCTATGTGAGTGTGATGAGATTTGACTCTACATTACAGCCATGACAAAAGTGACAGACTCATCAGAGGAGGTCGGAGTGGGTTTTGCAGGACACGAACCCCCAGGGAAGCTCTCCCTCACTTCTGAGCAGCGTGATGTGATTCCCTGGCCAAAAGGAAGCTGTCTTCCCTGGGCTCAGAGTTCCCAGGGCCCCTGGGGTTTGAAGGAGACCCTGACTTCCGGGCCTAATTATCCTGCCCCAGATCTCATTCCTTCCTTTTCTGGCCTCATTCGGGTTTTAAAAAGAGCCCTTCTGTGATCTGCACCACTCACAATTTTTGCAGTTAAAACGTGGATTGTCAGGACACTTTCGCCTCTGGCCACGGGAGATGAAGATCCCCTCAAGTGCCGCCCAGCGCACGCGCTCTGTCTGCCTGTGCTGTGCATGGTTTGCTGATCCCTGCCTGCCACGTTCCCTCTTCGGACCTCTGTGGTGTCAGAACCCCTCGACGGTGCACACGGTGCAGTTAGAATAGCGCTGAATCCTTCCGCTGCCAGAAGAGCTGCCGCGCCTGTGCCCCCTTTCCAGCCAGGACTAATCCCAGTCCATGCTGCGCCCGCCGATTCCACGGCACCGTCGCACGGATCGTTAGTCCTGGCCTCGTCACTACAGACATGGGCTTTGTTGGCACCTGCACAGCGAGGTGTCCTGTTTCTGCCTCTCTCCCTGCACCAAGAAAATGACTTGGAAAAGAGCGCGAACCAAGACAGAGAAGGAATGAAAATACACAGCGCTGCTCGTCCCTGCAGCCCTCTCCGGGTCGTGCTCTCGCTGTCCGAACCAAGCTTCAGGAAAATGGGCGCCTGCATCCTGGAGTTCACGCCTGTCGCTGCGCGCCCGGCAACTGCTAAGCGTTCAGTCACGGCGACGTCCAGCCGCACAGTGTGGGCGCCAAGAGGCGGCGCTGTCCCGGGAGAGGGACCCCGGGACCCGCGCGGGGACGGTGGGGGCTGCAGGGGTGCGGGCGGGGCTTCAGCCGTGACCGCGCCCCCAGCCTCAGCTCCCGCGAATCACAGTCGTGACCCGAGGGTCACGTGCTGCGAGCCTCCCCCAGTGACACAGAGCAGGCGCTTCCGGGGACTGGGGCTCGCTGAGCAGCGCCAGGCTGAGGCCGCCTCCTAGGGGAGCAGCGCGAGGACGGCCGGATTCCCTGGGGGCGGTGGGGCTACTGGAGAGGGCGACACCACTTTCCAGAGACATTGCCACATTGCTGGGGTCTTTGTTTCGGGCTGAAACCTGGCTCTGGGCCACCGTATCCACCCAAAATAAGCGTCGCACTTCCAGAGAGCTTTCAAATGACCAGAGGCCATCCTTCGTGACCTGGACGTCTGTTCAAATAAAGAAGAATGTCACATCGTGTTACATAGAGTCAGAGTATTTTTAATAGTTTTTGACTTTTGAGACATATAGTTTGTTATTTTATTCAAAACTTCACTAAATGTGTCTGTTTTGAAACATTTAAACGATAAATTCAATGCTATTCTTGGTGACTGAATTGTTATAAATATCAATTTATATCATTGTATATTACAAAGCTTGAGATTTGCAATTACTTTGCTTATTAACTCTTTAAAGTGTTAAAAATTAAGGAGCTGGGCGTGGTGGCTCACACCTGTAATCCCAGCACTCAGGAGGCAGAGGCAGGAGGATTGCTGAGTTTGAGACTTGCCTGGGCTACATAGTGAGCTCAGGGCCAGCCTGAACTACAAAGCAAGACCCCGATTAAAAAAAATAATAAGGAAAAATCTCAATACATTTGAGTATTGTTTTTTCTTAAATTCATACATAATCATTATGAAAGTTAATGTTTAATAATGTAACTGGTAGTCTTATGTAGTAGTGCCTAGGATCAGTGTTATGAAATACATAAGACTTTATTACATGTATAGCATTATGACTAGGAAATAGATGATAGATAGATAGATAGATGGCTTTCAACTTTATCTTATTTTTAAGAATTTTTTAATATACAGGAAATGAGCCTAGTGTATTAGGTTCAAGGTCACTCCTATGAGAGAATCTCATCAGTTCTTGTGATATTTTAAAAATTATCCACGGTTAGATTCAGTCTCTGGTAGATTCTGACTTATAAATTCTGCCTGTTCCATTATAACTACAAAAGGTAAATGTACCTCAACTGCACTATGATATATAAAATCACTACTGAGGGATTTAAGCAAAATAAAAATTCAAAGCTCTTTTATAATCTAAAATTAACTTGTAAGTAAAATCACAAAACTTCTATTTCATGAATCACACATAGAACCAACTACTTCACTGAAATTAATTATCAAAAGGAATCATCCAATTTGCAGTGTACTCCACGTGTTATTGAAGTTTTATCCCTGAACAAAGCAGATTGCACAATTACATTGATCACTTTAAAACAACTATTGAGTGATTTTATGATCATGTTGCTCTCACAGCTCAAAGTAAATGGAGGAAATCAGTTAAAACTAAACTAACTGCCCATATTTACTTTATTTTAAAAAGAGGATTGCCTTTCTCTCGTCAGTGTGTGGTGGTGAAAGAGCAACATGAAATGGTTCAAAAGTTCAGTCTGAGTAAACATCTATCATGTGTGATTGTTCCTTGACTCTTCGCCAAACCACTCAAACCTTTCAAGTCAGCAAAAATCAGCTGGAATCCAAGCAAGGAAAGTGTATCGTAGGATATTTTAGAAGATTTTAAAACTTGATTGGGCCAGAAAAAAAAAAGAAAAGGAAAAAGTACAAGAACAATTTTCTTTTGGCTTTATAGTGCAATGATTTTTCCCCTTACCTAGCTGAGATCAAAAATTTAAATATTTTCTCCATTATTGCTTTTGATTTTCCTCCATCAGCATTTCTAGAAGAAATGTCCTCTTCATCCTACTATTCTCTCCTAAAAAAGAAAGAAAAAGATGAGGTTGTTCTAGAGAAAGATTTTCCTTATTATTGAATATGACATGGTAATCAAAAATAGGCTTCACCAAATCTGGAGCAAGGCTCTGATTATTCTCCTAGTTTCTAGAACAATAAGGGAAGGTTTGTTATTAGGACGGGCCCAGGCCTAAGGCACTGTGTTCAGATAGTAATTGGAAATGCAATAATACAAATTGTTACACAACTGTTAATATGTACATGTCTTTGTCTATCAAAGGAACTATTCTATGTCACATATTAAAAAGTTAAATTTAAAACAAACCCTAAGAGTTAGCTATTATGATATGTATTTTGTAGGGGACACAAACAAAACCAGTTGGGAGACCTGTCTGGAAACCCTCAGCCACTGTCACTCTCCACCGCAGTCATTCCCAATGCTGGACTTGCGCATCCTGAAAACATTATGCAAGTTTTATTGTGTACACAAACACTGAAATGATTTTCCCTGTGTGTCCACCTTTCTCATCAGCTCCTCACAGCCAGATTAAATCCCAGGCGGGAATCTGTGTTGAGTCTGGACCCGACCAGTTCCTTTAGGCACTTATACTTTGTTATCCTAGAGCTCTTTGGAGATGCCTGGCTCCTACTTTCGTCCAATGCTCTGTGAAATCTTTCATGCGGGAACTTCTACCTTCACATCTTACACTCTAGAGTAAGGCCATCCAATAGACTCGTTTATGATAATGAAAATATTCTCTATTAGTCTAGCCAATAGCATGTCCCTGGCCACCTAAGACCTCCGGCTGATTGAAAAGGGGTTGGTGTGTTTACTTGAATGAACAAGCAAAGGAGAGTGTAGATAAACTGAAATAAATGTAGATCATCTGAGTAAAAAGGGAAGACAGAAAAGTATAAGTAGAGAGAAACTTAAGGAATCTACTTCAGCCTTTTAATCTATGTATGTTGCTCACGTTCACTCGTAAACATTGGCTTTGTGATAGAAATGATAATAAAAACAAAACGCTTTGCTCATCTAGAGATAGCAATACTATTTTTATAGCAAAATTATTGCTAGATTAGTTGAAAATACTAAGAGTGACTTCAGGCAAAGAAGAAAACCACAAGTCTAACTCATGTGTTTCCCAGTATCAATATCCATGTCTGTGTGTTTATATACAGAGTTTACATCAAGGTTTCCGATTACCTCAGTGTTTCCTTACTTTTACTTCTGCAAGTCTATAGCATAGAATTTCTGTATTTTTCATGTGTATACAATTTGACCTGTTGCTACTTGTTGGAAATGAACTCCTCTAAATTAATTATAAAAGTTTTAATAATAACTGGCCTTGAGTCTGGCTAGATATTTGTATTCACATCATATTGTGATTACGTAGCACCAATATTGCTTTTAATCACAACTACCTGATTACATGTTTACAGAAGAAAGGATGATATTGAAACTCAGTCTTCACCATGACAGTTTCTCAAGCTACACATTACTTCTTAATTATCTTTTGGCTATGTTAATCATTGCTTTGATACTGAAAATATCTTTATGGAGGATTAAAAGTCTTTCATTTGGAAGAAAAGGAAGGAAGATAAAATGTTAATGCACAGGATATTTGATTATACCTATTAGAAGAACAATTATAGTCATAGTTTGCAGTATGTGTATCAGTCTGCCATGTTCTAGTCAGTTGGCAGTATTTACTGAATTTCTGTAGCTTCCTAATTCACAGTAGGCACAGTAGGTCAGCCTCAAAGTATTAATCACAAACTAATTTGAAATCCAGTCAAAAACATGGGAAATAAGCCTTTAAATTTTTTCTTAAAGGTATAACATTTGTGTTTTCATAACATTTAATATAATGCATTCACACCTCAGCAAGTGAATGACTCTACCCACTTATGACGGAACATACCAGTAACTTCACCGCCAGCAGCTGAGAACAAAGCATATGAAAACATTCACTGTGATGACTTCTGTTTAATGAAACATGAATGAGGCGACACATGACAGATAAGTATTGCTGGGCTGAGAAATCCTTGCTTGTGACTCTATTTTGCCTGAACTGCTGGGACCGTGTTGAGAGATGCGCCCCGATCACCCACGAGGTGAGTCTGATCGGACACCGCGTGGGAGCAGCTGGCGCAGCTCCAGACGAGGGCTCCGCGCCGGGTCGCCCGAGGGGCCGTCCAGCCTCCGTGGCCGCTCTGCTCTCCCTCCGCCTCAACGAGCTAACCTTACCTTTACCCCAAGGGGTCTCCAGGGAACCCCTGAAACCTAAACTCTCGCTCGCGCTGTTCTACCCAGGAGGCCCCGCTCAGCCACGGCGCAGAGGCTGCGGGTCTCGGCGCAAACTCTGCCCCGTGCGGAATGAATTCCTGCGGCTGCTTTGACTTCGAGAGCGGGGAGAAGCGTGAGAAGTATGTCCACGTGAGCCAAGCTAGCTCGGAAGCGATCTGCTTTTTTTCATGGCTTAATTTTAAAAAACGAATTATTGAGAAATCATTTATGTGAGATGTTTAAGAATTAACGAAACGAAACAACGTACTGTTTTATTTTTCGTTCACTTTCTTTTCTTCCTTTCTCTCTTTTCTCTTTCTTTCTTTCTTTCTTTCTTTCTTTCTTTCTTTTCTTCCTTTCTCTCTCTCTTTTCTCTTTCTTTCTTTCTTTCTTTCCTTCTTTCTTTCTTTCTTTCTTTCTTTCTTTCTTTCTTTCTTTCTTTCTTTCTTTCTTTCTTTCTTTCTTTTCTTTGCGATACTGTGCACTTTAGGCTTGTTTTGAATAGCCTGAGTTCAGGCTAGCCCTGAACACACAATCCTCCTGCCTCAGCTTCCCTAATGCTTGCACTAGAGACATGTGCCACCATGCGCGGATGAAAGCTTTATTTCTGAAGGTTTAAAGCTGTTTGCATAGACCTTATCTGTGACGGTCCCGGTACACCCACAAGTATCCCTGCTCTCAGCTCGCGGGTGGCTTTGTCTCTGTTGACCTAGGACCTACTTCTTGGCAGCCACTGTCTTGCATGCTGGAGTAGAAATTTTTACTTCCTATCGCCCCACTGCTGCTAACAATAAAATTCAAAAGACACCCTCTGCCCACAATCCTCTCCTCAGTTACCCTCATGTGTTGCTGTTGCTGCTTTTCAGGACACGTGTCCCTTGACTCCGGTGAGCCCCGGCCTGCACTCCCGTGTCGCCTGCACCCAAGTCCTCGTTTCTCCTTGTCTTACTCTTTGTTCGGGTTCCACTGACAAACACTTCCAGCTTTTGAAGCCTTCCCACTTCTTCTCCCTCGCTCACGCGCCGGGTCCGTGCTCTGCCCAAAGGGGCCTGCAGTCCACAGTGCAAACCCAGGAAACATTCAGATCGACACAAAGAGAAAACAGTTGCTTTCATTTAATCAGTCTTTCTTGGCCTTTTCTATTTACTAAGTGAGCTCATTTCCTCACTCTCCTCAGTGGACACTTTAAACCCTTTGCGTGCCCTGTAAACCTTTCATTCTCCTTCGGAACGCTCCCTCCCCCCAGAAGTTTCTCCAACACTGGAGAAGTAGGACTCCCCTCACTTCCAGGGGCCAGCCACAGGCACCTTCCTTCTTCCCTCTCATGTCTACTGACGAGTTATTCTTCTGCCGTCGAGGCTGCGGCCCGCTGTGCTTGGGATCTGTCTTCCAGGGCGCTCGGCCTTGCTCGGGAAAGGTCATCACACCGCGGCGGGAGGCCACAGCGGGAGGCCACGGCGGGAGGCCACGGCGGGAGGCCACGGCGGCGGCTCGGCGCTGCGATCGCGCAGCTCGGAGGCAGAGGCGGACGGCCGGGCCCAGCTGCTCTCCCCGGGGCCTCCCGCCTGCCCTTCCGCGTCCGCCCGCGCCGCTGGCCCTCGCGGCTCAGCCCTTTGCAGAAAGCCCAATTTCTGAACGCGTGCGGATCATTTTAAATCTGAACTGTGACAACAGTTCAGGTTATGAGTGTACTGGCAACTTTATCTCAGAGGGGCCTTAAATTCAACGTCTCAAAAATGGATTTTTCTTTCTTAAGTCATGCATTTTTGTGTGCTTAAATTAGAAACCGTAAACTCATCTATAAAAACCTTTTTCCTTTTCTCTTATTCATTCTATCACCTAGGACAGATCCATTCTCTTTTATCATCTGTATCCCAGATTATTACAAAAATATGTTACTCGGGAGGCAGAGACAGTAGGATTGCTGAGTTCGAGGCTTGCCTGGGCTACTTAGTGAGCTCAGGGCCAGCCTGAACTACAAAGCGAGACCCTGTCTCAAAAAAAAAAAAAAAAGTTTAGCCCTGCTTCAAACTACTTAAGGTATTTAAAACCCATTGCTTCTCTTTCTTCCCAAAACAACCCCAAAGGTTTCATTCTCAGGATGGAGCCTAAGCCCTTTCACTTGGTTATCAATACTCTGCAAGTTTAAATTCTTCCCATGATGCATTTTGGCACTGTCTCATCCAGCCCTCCTCTATGGTTTGCTTTTGTCTGAATGGATTGTGCCATCTCTTCTCCCGGCTTTAAAACATGCTGTTTCTGATACGCGTCTTGGCTCACTTGTACAGCACCCACCTACATTTTAGGGTGTTCCCCGGAGTGCTCCCCGAGAAGCCCCCTTCGCCCATTTGTCTTCCGCACTATGCCAAAGTGTCCCACATCCGGGTCCCTGACATGCGCTGCACTAGCCCCAGAAAAGCACCCATCGCATTCTCCAATTTATTATTCCTTGCTGACTCGGGGACTATCTCTACTAATCTGTTAGCTCTCTGTTCCTTATTCATAATTCTATCTCCAGTGCCAGATATACATTAGTATAAGGTGCTTTTTAAAGTTAGACAATTGAACAGAACTGGGCAAAGAATGAAAGAACAGAGACTACAGACTCCCAAATTCAAAAGGCACAAAGATACGCAAGAAAATTTTGGCCTTTTCTCCCAATGTAAAACAATACAAGGATGTGATTATGGAGGAGGAGTACAGGAAGGGTAGTATAAGGCGGTTAAAAGTGCACATTTTCTTTAGGATAATATTTGAAGTTTATGGCTCTACACATCTTGACTGGCAAACATTTGAAAGCTGCTGCGTCATTTCAAAATCAATGTGTACAAATATGGTCAGACCTCGGGGCAGCAGATTTACAAAGGTTTGGAAGACAAGGAGATAACACCATCCATTTCCTTAGTCCTAAACATGAATGACGATCCAAAGATAGTAACAAAATTTACTTTGAAGAAAAGCAAGAGGTATTTCATTAAGAACAAGGTTGTGTAGAATTTCACCCATCCAGGTAGGATAGATGGTGTCAGTTCATCTTCCTTACAGGAGCTCAGCATTTTAAAGTATGAACCTATAACTCACTTTCACGTTGGACTCGCCTCAGTGCTGGAGAGTGGTGCACACATCACAGGGAGAAATCTGGCTTCGTGCACTTTCCAAGCTTTTTCTCTTTGTTTCCTTAGTCCAACATCCTCCTTTTGGGGGGTACACATTGGTAAAGATTTAAACTATCAAAGTATATTGAGTGTAACAGGATAACAAGGAGTACAGCTAATCAAACAAATACACAGCCAGCAGCATGAAAATAAAAAATAATAGTACCCGTTTTCCATTATGCCTTTACACCTAGTTTTTAGAATACCTGGGTTATGTAATGAGGAATTCTCTCATGTCTCTTTCTTCTTCTTTTTCTTTATAAAGCAGCTTTTGCATATTTTAAATGCTTTTCTTTTAAGCTAGGGGT
Source organism: Thryonomys swinderianus (assembly GCA_004025085.1). Taxonomy (NCBI): domain Eukaryota; kingdom Metazoa; phylum Chordata; class Mammalia; order Rodentia; family Thryonomyidae; genus Thryonomys; species Thryonomys swinderianus. The sequence continues at coordinate 36,148 of PVIC010006706.1, forward strand.
TGTACTTTGTGGAAGGGAACTGGCAGTAGGGCTAGTGGGACCCTCTCAGGCCCTCATGAGCTTTGCCTGCTGATTTTTACAGGGAATGAAAGTGACCCAAAGGTGATGTTTGGAATCAAAACAGTGGCAACATGAAACTCTATTGCTCCCCAAATCCAAAAGCTTCTTATTTCTTGTAGGGCTCTCCTCAAACGATCTCTTCTGGGGTCACACTTCACACAATTTCCTACAACTTCCTCCCCTGACACAGTGTTAGGCATATACAGTTTTACTTTCGCAATGACTTTTAGGGTTATACATATTTGCTCGTTAATTTTCTGTTCCAGTTCCAGTTCAAGCTCTAAGGTGATAAAAATCTCTGGCATCCATGCTCATATCTATAGAGCCCTGGGTAGTTCCCGGAACATAGATGATGATTAATAAATATGAACTTATTTATCAGGAAAAATCTTTCTGTGAGGCTGAGACAATCAAAGGATAAATATGCAACAGGCTTCTAAAAGTTATGCATAAGGACAAAGAAATATAAAGATCATGAACAGATTTTATGATCTTTTATCTATGTTCATTTCAAAGTTTGCTTTCAGTAAAATCAGATTTTGAATATTTATTGAATTAGTCTGAGAAGTGAATAAAATGTAGCTAGTTGCTATGGGGAAGAATAAATACTACAGAAAGATGATATTCAGAATATATACAAAAATTTCACTGTCGGTCTAATACTTGCTTAGCAGTTTCAGGCTAAGAAATACATTTTGCTGTTGTACATATTTTAAAACTTGCCTGTAAAGATTTTTTTTAAATTATGTTTTGAAATGGATATCAAACTATCAGATATCTGGAGCACACTTTGTAGTTTTGTGTTGTTTTAACCTTGCTTTACAATGCTCCATGTAATTGTGATCTCTGCCAAGATCTCCATGTGAAAGGTGTACAGTGTACAGGCTGGAAGGAAAGGAGGAAGGGCTGTAATTTTCTGGGTAGATTTTGTCCCCGACTAAAATGAAAATTTTAGTTTGCCTTTGTCAAATTTTCCAGCACTTTTCCCAATAGCACTCTACTTAATGGTCCTTGTGTTTGTAGTCTTAGATGTTTGAATATTGATTTATTTCTTATTTAATAGGGTCTTGTTGAATGGCCAACAGAAAGGACTTAGGAGTTGTTGGCTTATCAGCCCCTAGTTTGCAACCTTTGTGTGTCTTTATGCTGTTGCTCTGAAAGTACTTCCTGATCAAACCTGAGATCTTTGTACATTTTTCCACTTTATTCTTAGCACTAGAGTTTTATTTCTCATAAATTTTGGCAAATGATAAGCTATGAGATTAAGTAATTACTCTGCTTTTTCTAGAGCTTTCTCCTATTTTTGTCAATTGCCATAGTGGTAGAATTGCTTGAATATTTGCTCTTTTATTGTTTCTATACATCTGTGTATACTGAATTAGTATCCTACTTTCAGTTTATGGTGTAAACTTCATTGTAAAGTGCCAACTCTCTACCCATTATTTTAAATAACTTTCAGACAGTGTGCAACTATTTTTAAAAAGTAGAAAAAATTACTTTAAAGCAATAGTATTAAAATGATCATTGTGGAGAAAATATAAACTTATGAAATAGTTTCTTTTCCTTCTGTCTTACATATTTAGGATAGAGCTTTGAATGCTTTTCTCATGCAGTTTTGAGAGTTCTTTCTAAATTAAGGACATAATTTGTCCTCAGGAGTACAAGTAATGACAGGAAACAGGAAGAAAAGTAAATTGCATAATCAGATACTACAAGTTGGCACTAGGAGAGTTAAAAGTGTAAAAACACTTTAGCGACATATCTCTTTTTCTGCGAGGCAGGGAGTTCTTGGCGTATGGACCATGGACTGCTGATAAAGATATAGATACACTTCGGAATTTCTGTGACTCACCTGCAATCTGTTCATGTCCACTGTCTGGAAGAAAATGTGCACAGATTCCACTGGTCTGTGAAAGAGTAGTATGGATCTAAGAATGATTAATGTCCAAGGTCGACCAGTTCTCAGATTCGTGACACATGAAAACATCAAGTACAGGAGTAAGTTTCTAAAAGGATTATTTGTCCTAAACAGTAGGAGATAAATTAAATAATCAGTGGAGGGCAATCTATTTTAAAGAGGCAACAACGCAAAGGGTTCATCCATTGAGTGATGTGAGAAATGGCATAAAGCCACCTTTCCGTTCCTGTACGGGGCTATAGTCTAGTACAACTGTGTGGCATATTAATTTTAATAATAATTATGCCAATTTATTCCCTTATTGCTCCCAATTTCGAGGACTAACCATGGACTTACCATCTTCATGAGCACTCTAAACAGTGTCCTATGTTCCTTTCACAGTATCTCCAGAATTAGGTATTATTATAATCCATTTCAGAGAGAAAGTGTTTTCAGATAATTGCCTAAGTAATTAGTGGCTCAACCACAGTCACAACTCCAATTTTTTCACCTTCTCAAGTTACATTTTAAAAAGAGTCTTTTCTTCTGTCTCTTATTTGCCTAAGTCTAGAATACAAAACATGGACTAAACTACAATAATTTTCTAGTAAATATTCATATGATACTAAAATGCCAATATTTTAGCAATTAAACTGTTTGCAGGATGAATCTAATCCATTCCTAGAAATGTTAGGGTTAAAATGAACTTATTACTGTTCTTCCCCGGGAGCTGTGCAGAGCAATCAGCATGGTAATGGTCGGAGTGCCTTTATTAAATAGTTACAGTGGGAGATTCACTCACCTCAGGGAGTTGTGGCATCTTCACGTTCGCCAGCTTTGTCCCTGCTCAACTCAGTGGAGCAGCTCTGAGTACCCGGACGCTTGAGCACCCTGATGCCTGAACACCATGAAATAGGCCCAGGGAACCAGTTCTCTGAAGAGCAGTCCTCGAACAGGTACCCAAGGGCTATTTTGTCATGCGAAAGATCGGCAGTGCTGCACTGGGCTGGCTGTAATAGACTGACTCCATTTTCTGAGAGATCCTCAAGGTATCTTCTTGTCTCTGTGCATAGTACTTGTTTCTTTTCAATGTATCAAATCTCTTCAGCAACTGTACCTCCTTTGGCCAAAACTTCACACTTGATTCCTTTCAGGGTGAAATCTAAGTTTCTAAAGTTGTTTTGCTTTGAGTGTTGCCCCTACTCAGTGTAAATCTAGCTAAAAGCAGCGGCAAGTTTTCGTGCTGCAGCCTGAATGTTGAGCTGCCTCGAGATTCCCTCCCTTGTGTTGGTTTGTCCTGTGCCCTTAAAGTCAGTCTGTCGCAAAGTCTCAGGACAAGGGAAAAGTCTGGACAATATTTGTGTGCCAGGGCGTGATACGCATGGCCCGCAGTCCTGTTGTCGACTGAAACCTCATGAGCTTGGACTTTACCATCTGCATTCTTTTTTTTTTTTTTTTTTTTTTTTTTGCTTTTTGAGACAGGGTCTCGCGTTGTAGTTCAGGCTGGCCCTGAGCTCACTATGGTGCCCAGGCAAGCCGCCGCGAACTCAGCAATCCTCCTGTCCCTGCCTCCCGAGTGCTGGGATGACAGGCGTGAGCCACCATGTCCGGCATTGTGGTATGCGGTGTTGATTGTTGGTGGGCGTGTCTCCACGCCCAGCATTATATGTGGTTACCGGGGATCCAACTCAGGACCTTGAGCTTGCGAGGCAGGTGCCAGAACTACTGAGCTAACCCTCCAGCCCACCATCTGCATTCTTATCAGAATTGTCCTTTTCTGACCTCCACCCAGAATTACCCATTAGTCTCTTGCTCCCAGCAGCTAGGGTCTCTCTAGTGTGCACCTCCAAACCCCTTCCAAACCTCTCGTGGAAACTAGTTCCAAAGGCTTCTGAACCACAGCTCAGGTCTGATTGCAGCAAGGCCCCTATTCCTGTGTTAGTTAACTTTTCGGGAGGACTGTAACAAAATATCTGATACCTACAACTTAAAGAAGGAAATGGTTTATCTGGCTAATGCTTTAAGAGAGGATTTGACCCACAGTCAGCCGGATTCAGTGCAAAATCTTCATGACTGAGAAGAGTGCTGTGGACAAACTGCTGAGCTCTGGGCAGCCAGAAGCAGAGCCAGCGGAGCAGTGCTGGAGGGAAAGGACAGGGTTCATGTGGAGTAGCCAGGGTCACTTCCGTGGCCCGTGGACGCACACACAGAAATGTGGGAATGTGCTTTACCAGTCCCTGCCTGCGATTAAGCAAATTCAGGTAGCAGTTAAATTTAACTCTTACAATAGATGAGCGAACAAATAAACCAAACAATGGACTCTTATTCAGTGCTGAAAAGGTAGGAAGTAACAAGCCATGAAGAACATGGAAGAAACTTACACATTAGAAAGTGAAAGTACACTGGAAATGATTTTATAATTCCAATAGCATGACTTTTATAAAAGGCACAGTTACGAAGATGTTCGAAAGACCAGTGCGGTTCAGAGTTTAGGAAGATGGGAAACACCGGCTGGTGGTACACAAGGAATGGTTCTGAGCTGTGACATGATTCTGTAAACTACCACAATGATGCAGATTTATTATTTTGCCTTTGTCTGCATATACAGAATGTCGACGCCTAGAAGTGAATCCTGATTTTTTTTTAATTTAATGTAATTTATTGGTACAGTTGAGGAGAAAAAGGAAGCCTTCTGCACTGTTGGTGGGAATGTAGACTGGTACAACCACCAGAGAGGTCAGCGTGGAGATTCCTCAGAGAACTAGAAAGAAAGATCCCATTTGACCCTGAATCCTGATTTTAAACCATGGTCTTCGGGTTGTAACGACACGTCTGGGCGGACCCATCCGCGCAAACACGGGCACCACACTGGTGAGAGTGCTGATAACGGGGTAGGCGCTGTCCATGGAAGGGAGACGAAGTATTTGAGAAGTCTCCGCATTTTCTTCTGGATTTTTTGGGGGGAAACAAAGATGGCTTTCGATCAATATTTTTGATTTCCAGATATCCACGTGGACCAAGGGCTCCCTGAGGGGCCGTCCCGAGTGCCGATCCCTCGAGGTGTTCCTCTAAAGCAGAGAGAGCGGCCCTTGGGAACAGGGTGGTCGCTCTCCGCAGCCCTCCTTCTCCTCCGAGCGTGCCAGCGTGATTTTCCTCCCTGGGACACGGAGGTGGGAGAGCAGCGAGTCTGGGTTCGTTCCCCAGTGCGCCGTGTCCTTACACGCCTCCCCTCCGCCCCACCAACTTCCCCAGTCCCCGAAGAGGAGCGGAGAGCCAAGGGATCCGCTCGCCTGGCTGGGATCTGAAATCCCAGCATCTGTTTGGACACACATCTTTTCAACTCGGGTAATAAAATCTGACTTTGGAGGAAATATGTATTTTATTTAACTACTGACCACAAATAAAAAAAAATATTTAAAAAATAAATTTTTGTTGGCAGTTTCCCTTAAAAAATATCTCCTTAAATAGAACAGTTTGACTGGCCACTGTCCAGTCTTATGTGAGCTTTTAAAAATTATTTTCGCTAACAGGAAAAAGACAGCAATGGATTTTTGTACATGAAACCAAACTGTCAAAACATGAAAATTCCATTCCAAAGCTTTTGGAGAAATACATGCTTTTTCCTAAAATCTTTACTCCTACACATGGTTTTCATAATATTTACTTTACTTTTCTTTTTTTTTTTCTCTTTTTCATCCTGGCCCCAAACTCTAAAATACACATTTCTACGCTGGAGATATTCTTTAAGAAACTCTCGTTAGGCTTTTAAACCTATTAACTGTGATATCTCCTAGGGAATTACCATAACTTACAAGCACATGATATTCCACTCATGAAATAATTATGCTATTTAATTTAAAACTGCTTGCCAACTGATAATGATTATGCATTTTTTGACTAAGGCAAAAATGCTGCTGTTATTAAATAGCATTTATAAATTCAGCACCTTTGACATGGTGATGATATAGAGTTTGTCTCTGCAATTTTTGCTGTATCATTAGTCTGCACAATTCGGTGAGATCGTCTGTCAAAATAAAGTAACAAGGTCCTGGGGATAGAGCTTTGCTGTAGACTATTGGTCTAGCAAAGGCAAGCCGTGGATTCAACTCTCAGTCCTGCAAAACAATAAAAAAAAAAACCCTCAGATCAAAATCTAATTAGATGGGTCTTTGAAAATGTAATCTGATACTGTAATGTGGTTGTGTTAAATGAAGGGAAAGCAAATTTAAAACATCTAACATCTTTTTCTTTCTTTTTCTAAAAACAGAATATTGCTATGTGTTTCAGGCTGGCCTTGAACTTACTTTGTAGCCCAGGAGGGCCTGACACATGCTGATTCTCCTGCCTCAGCCTCCTCAGTGCTAACATGCCAGATATGAGCCCATCGGGAAACCTCTTTTACACTCATTTTTTCAGGTGAAATGGTTCATGAAACAAAAGAATTTTTATATCAGGAAAAGACTACAAGTGTCCTTAATTACTGAGCTTTCCTTCTATATTTATGCATTTATTTTCAGATCGTTAGTTGCTTGAGACACCTGAGAAAAATGTGGAATTTACATTTAAAATATTAACCAGTGGTAATTGAATATTAACATGGGACTCATATTAATTACAATAAAAACACACAAGGGCAGCAAGGATGAGCTTTACAGCATTAGTCTGCCCACAACTCTGAAGAGCATGAACTCAGAGAACAGGAAGCGCGGCGGGACGCGGCTTTGGAGAAGTGCTTGTGGCCAGCTCCCTGCAGGACACCTGGGGCCGGCGCTTCGCTCTGGGCTCCACTGACCACCTCCGTGACAAGACGCTTAATCGTAAGCTGAGAATAGTGAACACAAAGAAATGAAAGTTAACACTTCAGAAAGCATAAAATGCTAGAAGTCATCTGTGGAAAACCCATTTGGTTGCTGGATGAATAGCTATTCTTGGACCCCCTGCATTTCAACTCTATCCTTCCTTTGCAGGGCTGTAGGTTGGACCCAGAGTCTTCTTCATGCTGAGCTATGTCCCCAACTCTTTGTTTTTGTGGTTGTTGTTTTTGTTTCGCTGTCGACTTCTGAGAATCTTTGGAAGTGGTGACTTTGCCTAGGGTGGGCTTGAGCTTGAGATCTTCCTGCCTCAGCCTCACAGAGTGCTGAGATCACAGGCATGTGGCTCTAAAACCAGCGTGTCCTTCTTTGACAGAACCTCAGTTTGTACAAAGTACTTGGCGGCCAGGAATGACTCCTGCATAACAAACTTCCAATTTCCTTTGCCCCTGAGTGTTTACCTAAAGAACGAGGATGAGTATTAATTCTGGCCAGTGAGGTTTGAAGCAAAGTGATAAATCTGTAGGATTCCTGAGCTGTAGACAGCTTCACAATGAAGAAAAGTGCTTTCTTTTCCTCTTCTGGTTTGAGGATATTTAATTCGTGAGGCTTACAGGCTTGGAAGTATAAGAGCTGCTATGTGATAAGAAGGCATAAAGGTGAGGATAAAAATCAATTTACAATCACAGCAGAGGGGAAAAAAAAAACCCAAAATGGAGAAGTTGGAGCTTTCTTGGGTGCTGTCAAATACCAAACCAGCCCCCTGACTCTGTCATATCTGCACTTGCTATTATGTGAGACAAGGACAGTGGTGAGTCTATGAGGGCAGCGATCTCGCCTCAGTACTTCTCGGGGGGGATTCTCATTTCCATGACAACCGGTGTGTCCTTGCTAGGGGAAGGGAACCCCGTGCGCTCCATGGCCTCCCTGTGGTGGACTCCACCTCACCGAGCCTGCGGTAGATTTCCAGAAGGCTAAATCGATGCAAATTTGACCTGCCTGCAAGTGTAGTTCAAGTTCTTGCTGTAACTACTGGCTGGAAGGAATTCTTCTGAAAATTGGTGCTAGGAGTCCTAGGCCACTATTTCTCTATTTTAAACAATCATGAAATCTACTTCGATCTGCTGCCATGATTTCTATCTTCATTGGCCACTTTACCCTCCAGGTTGAAACTAGTAAGCTTCTTATAGGGCTGGTGGTGGGTCACTTCTGCTGATGTCTTCTTGTTCCCTCAGCAGCTCGGTGGTTCCCTCCCTACCACGTGACATCTTCTCATGTATTTTGACAGGTTTGCGCCATTTGTATCCTCAGATACTTGGTTGTCTTCCTTCAAGCCCCTTGAGAGTCTGTATGTCCTCGAGGATGAGATACAGCACCAGGAAGGTAAAGGTTAATTCATGCAAGCATCATTTCCCAGCAGAGGAGCCCTCCCAACACAGATCAGCTTCCTGCAGAGCTCCATGGAAACAGCTGGCATCTACATGGTTCAGGAAGTCGCCAGCGCTCAACAAAACAGGCTGCACATGAGCCCTGTGATCGCACCAGGGAATAAACTGATGTGAAAGCCAACTGGAGGACGGGCCTGTGCCAAGCGTCTGCCGCAGCTTCCTGCTCCCACAGGCCGCTCACTGGTCCCAGCGAGGAAGCGGCCGGTCTTTCCCCAACCTCAGCCCGAGAATATGATGCTCTCCCCAAAGGCTAGTGTCATCCCCGTCAGTTCCAGCTCTGTGCATCCGGAACGGCAGGAGCTCTCAGAGGAGCAGGGCCTTAACACTTCCTTCCCGTGGGTTTTCTTAGTCAGCAAACTTTTACTGTGCTTCTGTGGTCATTGGTCTTTGCTCAACATTTCTCCAGACGCTTGCTCATCTCGGGAAGAGACAGAGGTCGCTCGGAAGGAGAGATGTCTGGTGTCCTATTCAGACGACCCTTACATAGCTTTCCTCATCCACAGCGCAGCACTAACTTACTTACTTACAGTCGGTAGCACTTACGTTAAAACAGGAAAAGCAGCGCTGCATCTGGAAGCCCTGAGCTCGCGCCGCCGGAGCCCCAGGCCACGCACAAGACCAGCAGAAGCAGCTCGAGTTCAGAGGCTAGTGGAGGCTGGGACCCAGCACCCTGTGCTGGAATGTGGGTGTCCTCTCCCCCTGCAGTGCCTCGGCGTACGGCCCCTTCTTTCTGCGTCTTTTGTGACTAAGCGGAATTCTAATGACCCTCTCCACATCCTCTATTCTATTTATGACTATTTAGACTGGAAATTAGGTTATAAATAGTCCGGACTTCCCTCACCAAATGTTTGGTGTCACTGAAGCACAGCGGCTTTTGGATTGTGACAGTGAGTGATAAATAAGCTGCTGTCTCTTTTTTCCCTCCAGATCTAAGTTCATTTAGAGGCATCATCTGAGAGAGTCTTGGCAAATTAGGGTCCAAGGGTCAAATCGGGCGTGCCAACCCCTGCTGGCGACTCCTGCAGCAGGGAGCTCCGGCCACAGCAGTCATCGGGCAGCGGTCAGGAGAGACGCGGACGGAGGCAGTGCCCGGTTCCCTGGGCGGCCCAGAGGGAGCCACGGGGCCCGGGGCCACTGGACTCTCAGCTCTTCAGCTGAGGTACTTGCAAGATACAGAGGCTGGCGGGCTACATACCGCCTGGCATGCAGCGAACAAAGGGCAGAACAACCTTGGCTGAGACTCGGGGATAACGGAGTTCACGCCGGGTGAGGGAAAACCCGGTGCCGGTATGTCAGGACAGAGCATCGGGATTCGATTTAAAACACAGTGAGAGCCGTCACCCAAGTCTTCACTCTTTCATATGATTTAATTTGTTTAAAAGGAACGAACTGAGGAATCTTTGTGTCTTCCCTTCCCTTCCCTTCCCTTCCTTCCCTCCTCCTCCCTCCTCTCCCTTCCTTCCTTCTTCCATTCCTTTATTTTTTCCCCTGTTATGAGTAAGAAGCTCGACAGGGTCCAACTGATATGGTAAAACAGAGAGGACAAAATGCCAGAAGAGCAAAAGCCCTGATAAAAGCACCGGGTGAACTGTAAGCCAGCGGAGGAGCGCTGCCTTCAGGACTGGCACATAGCTTCTCGCAGGCACAGGAGGAGTGAAGGGAAAGGCGGAGCCGGTCGGGGTTCACTGAGGGTGTTAGCCGGAGCCCGTGCGGGAGTCCCCGCTTGGCTGTGATCCAAGTGAGTGCGAGAAAGATGATAGCGTCGAGGACAACCCGTTGGTCTGGGGATTAGACTTTTATGCAAATGCCATTCTTCTTGGTGATGTGATTATCTTAATCAGTGTCCATCTGCGTGTGAGGAGCGAGGAAAGTGGTGTGAGTCCGCACGAGGCGTTTGACTTTCCGGGTCATTACTGAGATGACCACACAGATCCAGCGGAAAATAGAAATGTTGGAATCCGACACGACACGGAAGGAATAAAGCTACCGGCAGGAACTCCTGGCCGGTGGACACCTCCTGCTGCGAACTGACAGGCAGTTTCAGGGGAGTGGAAGGACTCTTCCTTACAAGAAATTTTAAATAGATACATTGGGATAATGAGAGTTAAAATGTTAGATCGTAACATTAAGTGAAATACGTCAGACACACAAGCTTAAATATCACATAGTTTGACTCATTTCGGAAACCCAGAATAGCAATAAAGAGCAAAATAAAAGTTAGATAAGGGGAAGTAAGGAGACAGGTCTTTTGCAAAAGGGAAGGGGACCAAGAGACAGAGGGAGGAGGGAAGGAGCGGAGGGGAAGAGGGTGGAGAAACCGAGGTGCTCCGTGTACTCCCCCACTCGTCAAGATGAATCTCATCACTATGTATAACAAATGTATCCTAAGGAGAAAATTTAAAAGCGATCCTGTTTCTGATGAATTAAGAATTTTCACAATGCCAGAACTGAGAGCTGTTCAGTGTTAAAGATGTACCCTTAATCAGGTGTGGTAGTGCACACTTCTAATCCCAGCACTTGAAAGGCTGAGACAGGAGGATCCCTTCAACTTTGAGACCAGCCTGGACTCTACAGTGAATTCAAGGCCAGCCTGAACTTCATAGTAATAGCCTGTTTAAAAAAAAAAAAAAAGGAGTGGGGTGCATCCTTTATAAGGCAGGATTGTGCTGTGTTACTTATTGGATTTTCTACATTTCTCTCACAGTTATCTGAAAAGCAGTTTATATTTTTCCTAGAAAATTTCTGAGTGTTTTACAAAGAAGAATGTGGTCTGTTTTACCAAGAAATGACACTTGAAAATAACCGGCCCAGTTTATTCTTTAATTCTGACTTGAGGAAGAGACAATACATTGTACTTAATTAAAATAGTCAATATACAGTGGTACCTGGTTTACAAACCACATTTGTTTTATGACTTGGGACAGGTGACTAAATTTGTGTCTGTCTGGGGAGGACAGCCATGGTCATATTTGTCACCCGATGTAGTTTGCAAACAGAAGCAAAAATTTTGCCTAATGCTTTTGTTTGAGAACAGAATTTTTTTAGAACAGGAGAATTCGTGAACCGAGGTACTACTGTGTGGACTGTTTTTAATGGCATATCATATGACTCAGTTTCCATGTTAATATTTAAAGAAGAATTTCCCTAAGATACCTTTAAAGTAAGTTTGCACATTCAGCCTCATTTTGTTTGACTCAACTAATATACTTGAACGTGTTTTACTTGTTCAAGTTTCTACTCCCACAATAAATAAAAATATAGAATATATTTTAAAACTTAAGGTATAAATTTAGAGAAAATATTTGTTTACACAATTTCCGCACAGAACATGTCATGTACATGCAAACATAAACACACATAAAGTGAAGCACTCAAAATAGCAAAAAGAAAACTATGGAAGTGGTCCATTAATACCCACCACACATTAACAAAATTGTAAGATTTGCAAAAACATCATTCAAATTATTTCCTTTTATGGAGGAGGAGAATGTTCCAATGTGCCTGTTGATATCTGAGTTTTGGAGGAAGTTGTAATTTGGTTGTAGTCACAGTAACACACAGTTGAAACCTCTTAATGGTTATACTTTTATGCATCGATTTATAGGCACATATTTAGGCTTCTTTGGCCTAAACAATGAATAAGTGAAGACTCATCATTTGTCAATGATAACATGAAGACACAATTTTATTTTTCTACAAATCTTTTATGGAAAAGCCAATATCACAATTGTAAAGGTTAAATATTTCATGCTGTGTGCAATTATTTTTAATGACCTGATACGATTTTCTACCTAAAGAGACTCAGGGTCTGGCTTAAAATTTCTATGTTTACCCAACTTTAGATATAATTGTAAGTTTAATGTTTCCAAAAACATATTCATAAGATTTCAGAAACATTCTGTGTTAATTTGCTACTATAAACCTATTAGCACAAATTTTGTAACATAGAGAAAACATATATTATCTTGCCCTTCTGGATTTCAGAAGTCTGAAGCTGGTTTGATCCAGCTCAAGCCAGGATGCCCTAGGGTCACATTGCTTCCCAAGGCTGCAGAGAAGAATACATTTTCTTGGTTTCCCAGGCGTCAGAGGCCCCTGACTGGGGTGCATCGCTCTGACCTCTGTTCCATGTCCACTGCTCCTCTGTCCTAGTCTGATGCCCTTGGTCCCTTACATAATGCTGCTGTGATGGCCCTGGGCAGATTGCGGTAACCCAAGATGATCCTTGTCTGTTTCAATATTCTTCATCACACCTGCAAAAATTGTTGTTTACTCTACAAAGTGCAAATTCACGGGTTATGAGGATCAGGGTCTGGATGTTTTGGAAGCCATAAGTCACTCTATCTGGAGAAGATGGTGATGTTTCTGAATCTGACGCTTTTATAGAAAGATCAGATCACTGATGACTGTCACCCGCTGCCTAGATTGCAATTAATGAAATTGTCAGTGCTTTCCATGATGTTATAAACCTATTCATCCTGGTATTGTGTTCCACCTGTGTTGCTACAGAATTTCAACTGGGCTAACGTATTTTGAATATAAAACATCATTGTAATTCTTCGAATTGAAGTCTGTTTTTTTCCAACAGAATGACACCCGCTGTGTCTCACACTTGGTATGGGATGTCGACACGGAGACGAAGAAGAAAGAACCTCGGTCAGACACCGAGAACCACCCGCAGGGCCCCCGATGCGGAACAGGAACACGGGTGGTAATGGGACTCGCGACAGCGTAAAGTTAAACCACATGAAGGCATAGAAAAAGCAAGCGACTTCTGATAGGAACTCCTGGTCGAGACTTCACAGAGGATTGCGAACGATTTTCACGATGGGAAGGATTTAGGTGACAAGGGCCGGAGGAAGGCGCCCGAGGAGCGGGAGCCGGGCGCACGGACACGGGGAGGGCTCGAGCCGCAGGGACGCCGCCAGCCTGGAGGGGTGGGCGACCACTGCTCCCGCCTCGTAGCGGAGGTCTGGAGAAGCCGACCCCAGCACACGGCGAGCTGCAACTCGGGCCCAGAGAGAAGCCGCCGAGGGGGCCCCAAGGGGAACGTGCGGCTCTAGAGATGCGCCTGTTCTGAGGAGATGCTGTGCAAAAGTCTGTCTCCTGTCTTCTCACTCTACGTCTTTTTCTTCCTATGATTTTCTTGTTTCTCTCCTTCCTTCCCTCCCTCCCTCTCTGCCTGTGTCTGTCTCCGTCTCTCTTTGTCGCTCTCTGTCTGTCTGTGTCTGCCTGCCTGTCTCTCTTCCTCCTGCTTAATAACTTAATTTGGTGCATTTACTTTTTTGCATTGGAGGGTTTAAACCACGTTTCTCAGTGGGATTTTCCCTTATCCGGTAGGGGGCAGCACAGTCTTTTTTCTAAGCCGGTTAAACTACCTCTACCCATGAGCAAGAGTTTGAAGGAGATTTGATTTCATCATGTATTTTCTTAGCTTCAGAATAATTCCATAGGAGAAGACTCCCACTGAGAAACCGATGAGTGCCTCCTAACCAGAGGCCATCTGGCGCTGTGGAGCAAGGCGTGCTGGCCTCACCTCTGAGTGCCTGTTTGGAAACTGGTCCTCCGCCCTCTGTCCCTGTGGCAATATTCCTGTGGCTCAGCCCACCCCGCGGATTTCGCGGTACACTTAGCATATTTATCTTTGATCTTTTAGTCAATTCATTTTAGTTTTTATTAGTATACAAAGCCTTTTGGATCTAAAAGTCCACCAACATGCGAAAGGTTTGTCTACTATCCAACTTTCAACTGGTGAACAGCCTCACCCTATGGAATATCGTTTCCCCTCAGTTATCACACTCTTGTGCAGTAGGACTGACTGGAGCTGCCCTGGATGGAGCTGACTGGGTGGCTCGAGACGGCATGTTAATGAACAGTTCATTTACCTCCATGTAATCACCAAGCGAAGCGTTTATCAACATGTACGTCTTCCAGCTCTGTCTCGAGAGCTCCTTCCAGTTCCTTCCCTCTGCCCGTTACACTTTCTTCGTCAGGTCGCTCAGACCCCTGCTGTCCAATCTCCTTGAAACACGTGCTGTTCAACCTTCCCCTGCTTCCTGGGGTTCCCTGGTACGCTTTCTAACTCAACTCATTTCTTTTTCTGCAATTAGCTCATCTCCTACTTTTAAATCTAATGCCTATGCTGGTAGATCACTCTAGGGCGACATGGAATCCGGCCAGCAGCGCGTGCAAATGCGCATCGCACGGGGCAGAGACGAAAAGCTTAACAAGAAGGTGTATGAACGGTGAGAGGCTTCGCTTGTCCCTTTCTATACTGCTGAAGAGATGGCTGAACTGTTCTTTGGCTTCAGTTTCTGCGCCACCCGATGATGCCGCCTGCCCGGATGACCAGGGCTCACTCTGAAATGGCAGCTGCATCTCAAAGCTGTGCCCTGCAGGGGGCACACGCGCCTCTCTCACGTGTTGATGGGTGTGAAGAATATGAGACATCTTCGTGCAGATAAATATGCGCTAGTATTCTCCAGCGTGCCGCGGGACCGCTGATGTTCAGATGAAGGTGCTCAGACTTCTAGGCTCTCGGCATCTTCTGCCCTGGACTCAGGCTACCTTCTAGATCAATTACGTGGCTCACGCGTCTCTCGCTTTCCGGATGCGTGACTCTCGTACCCACTTGAAAGAACAGGACTTTTTCTGTAGGCTGGATTAAGAGGAACAGAAGCGAATACCAGAGGTCTCTTGGCTAGACCTGCGTAGAAAGGTAGCACGCAGAAAGATACTCTCTACAGGAAGATGCTCCACAGAAAGTCATGTGTTACCATGAAATCCTTCAAAGATTCATATTTCTGACCTTTTTGGCCATCTTAGTCTAAACAAAATTTCACTGCAAAAAATTATTGTCTTGGCAAAATTGTTCACAAATACTTATTAATAAGAAATAGAATTTAGAACAATATTTAGAGAAATGTTGATCATATTTAATAATATCCTAAAATTAAATACCATATACCTGCATATCTTGTAGGAATAGATGGAACGATTCTATTTAGCCTCAAGAAGGTGTTTTACTCAGATAATCTAGACCAGCGCCGGTGGAACTGTAGCCGACATGTTTGGGTTTTTTTCCTAAGACAAAAGAGATGTTCTCAGGTGACTTTCTTTTTTAAAACTAAAACCTCAGGATCGGGGTTTAATTGCAGTGGTGGCACTCGGGGTGCAGTGTGCACATAGGCTCCGGAAGGTTCGCCAGCGCTGCCCTGGGGCTTCAGCAAGTCAGCGAATCAACGGCGTCATTCTAACTGCCACGTGCAAGATTTCTGGCAAAGTTCAGACCGTAGTTTTAATATTTGAGTAATAATGAGCTAAAACTGTTGATATAAATTGATATCAGGCAAATACACTCCAGATGAAATTTCTTATACCTTGTAATTCTGAAGAGAATATATCTAGAGCATGTGCAATTTTATTTTTCCATCCAACATAGTGTTGAGAAAAAAAAATGAGTCAGAGTACTTCATGCTTTTAGTCACTGATTATCTCAAAATTACATCCTATTTTGCTCGCACTAATTTAAGAAAAAACAGAAAAATTATAACTGCCAAATCTGCCTGGTCTGTCATCAAATTAATTGCTTTTTCAATCATTTCAGATCTTTGACTATTTTAATTTCAGTAAGCCAGTGTGTATTATCTAGCCAAAAGTGAATTTCTAATAAAGTTGGCTTTGTTTTGTGAATATGACAGATTACACTGATCAATTTTTGAATTGCATAATCAGTCTTGTATTTCTGGAATTAATCTCACTTAATAATGTAACAGATTTGAGTTACTGTATTTCATGGAGATCTTAAACTCTAATTTCATGAGAGAAATTAGGCTATGTCTTTCTTTTGTTTTGTCTGTGTCAACTTTTCCTGGCATTGGCTAATGTCAGGCTCATATGAATTGAAATCTTGTTCCCTCTTTTGTTGTTTTGGGAAACATTGTGTAGAATTTATGCAAATTCTTTAAATGTTTGGGAGAAACTCCCATTGAAATTATTTGGACTGACAATTTTCCTTACATAAAGAAACCTCTAAAATCACTATACTTTTGAGCCAGAGATTTAGCTCAAGGGTTCCGGAGCCTGATTAGCAAGTGCAAGGTCACTGGTTCAATCCCTGGTAACTATATACAACAATACTGGGTGTGGTGACTCCCACCTGTAATTCCAGTACTCAGGAGCAGAGGCAGGAGGATTGCTGAGTTCGAGGCTTGCCTGAGCTACATAGTGAGCTCAGGGCCAGTGTGAACCACAAAGCTAGACTCTGTCTCAAAAAAAATTACTCCACCTTTAATAGTTAAGCTATTCTGGTTATCTAATTCCTGTTAGGTGAGTTTTAGTAGTCCGTACTTTTTAAAACATTGCTTCATTTCCTTAGGACTGATCCTGTTTCTATCTGTTCTTTTTTACTGAGGAATATGTGAGGCATGATTTTAGCCTCTGAAACATTTTTAAATACCTTCCTGCTGACAGTAAATAAGAAAACTATTCTTTTTCATTTCAGAATCATGATTGTCCTCAGTTCCTTGGTCAGGGGACTCTAGGGAGCAGCTCTTTCAACAAGTGACTTATTAAAGAACTATTCATACACATATATGTGATTTTGCATGGATGTATACGTGTGATTATTATTTGTCAATCAGAAGTAAATAATTTTTTTTTTTTTGCTTTTGAGACAGGGTCTCGCTTTGTAGTTCAGGCTGGCCCTGAGCTCACTATGGTGCCCAGGCAAGCCGCCGCGAACTCAGCAATCCTCTTGTCTCTGCCTCCCGAGTGTTGGGATGACAGGTGTGAGCCACCTCGTCCAGCATTGTGGTATGCGGTGTTGATTGCTGGTGGGCGTGTCTCCACGCCCAGCATTCTATGTGGTTATCGGGGATCGAACTCAGGACCTTGCGCTTGCAAGGCAGGCGCCGGAACCACTGAGCTAACCCTCCGGCCCCAGAAGTAAATAATTTTTAAAAATTTCCCAGAGCTACTAGTAGAAGATGGTGTTGGAAGGAAGA
>PVIC010006707.1:0-53330 GCA_004025085.1 Thryonomys swinderianus
AGTAGGATGAGATCCCATTTGTTGATTCTTTCTGCTAGTTCTTGTGCTAGAGAGGTTTTATTCATAAAGTCTCTGCCTAAGCCAATGTCTCCAAGAGTTTTACCAAGAACAGGCTTTTATTTTTTTTTATTTTAAATTTATCTTTCATATGAAGGGTACAAGTTTAAATGAAAAGTCTGAGAAGATTTCCCAGAATATATATTTACACACATTTTTTGGAAGTATATTCTGATATTACATCACAGAATACCTTTAAAGAGATCAACAGGTGAGTACATGTGCTACAACACTTACCTAAAATTACTTAAGAGTAAAATCGACAATAGAACGCCTCATCTCAATTGGTAGTTCAGGACTATTTCCACGGTACTGCAGGCTTAAAGAACTTAGATTCTCACTCCTCTCTGTGCTTCTTTTCCTGACAGATATCACCACAGATCTGAAATGTCAACACCACATCGCATTTTGCATGCTATTTAAATCATTCCTTGTGGGATGGAGAAAAAAGAATACAAGAAGTAAAAATGAAATTTAAAAAATAATCATTCTTGAAAAACCTATAGAGGTTCTCGACAGGTCTTGATGATACATTAAGGAGTAAAACTACTGCAGTATGAAAAAGATATTGTGGAGTTCAGTAGTCAGAATTATGAATAATCTTTGCTGGAGATGAAGTGAAAATAAGATGCAATGAAAAAAATTGAACGATCCTTTGTCTTGCACATTCAGACTATAAAACATTATAGAAATACTCTGCACATGATGGTGTCATCACCTGATCGAGTCCAGGAATGGCTCCCCGTGGCTGGCACCACCACACAGCCTCACAAGTCAGTATCACAACTGGTCAGAGAGAATGCTGACCTCTTCCAAGGCAGCAGAAGTATGTGTGCTCCATGTCAACAACCCTATGCACAGGACAGGAATATATATCATATATATTCTTTTTCTCTGTTCACTGTAAATATTTTCCCTTTGCTCATGGTTTTCAGAAAATAGTAATTACTTGCACATACGTGATTTTCTCTGTAATTATCCCCCGAATATTCATAATGCTTTTTAAACCTATCATTTTGTGTGTTTTATCAATTTTAGACACATCTCAGTAAATGTTTCTTTAAATGATGTTTCGACTTCAAGTTTCTTTCTCCTTTCAGGTTAACAAATACACAAACATAAAATACCTCCCACCATACACCATGCTGCTGTTTGCGTATTTGTTTCTGTGCCTTCATTTTTTTCTTTACTACAGCTTAGATACCTTGTTCTGACCTTTCTTCTGAGTCAAAAATTATCCTTGCAGCAACTTTGATACTGTTGAAACCTATATACTGGTTTTAGAATTGTTTATTGGATTATGTTCGCAATACTCTTAGTTCTTGCTTGGTTCTATTTACCTATTAGGCATGTTGATGTTTCTATCCCTGTCTCTCCTGCATGACCCTATTACCTGTCATTTCTCTTGAATTTTAGACTATACTTTTACCTTGTCAGATTACTTTTGATCAAATGTTAGATAGTACACATCACAATTATACATGTAATTCGAGGATCATGATGCTGTTATATTCTACAAGTAAGAATTTGTATTTGTTTCTGGCACAGTTAGTGATTTCAGACCACTTTAATTTATTCAAGGGCTGAAGTAATTGAAAGTTGTACTTGAGTCCACCTGAAAATGGTTTTATTCCAAATTCTTAGTTATTCTCATGGTATCATATTTTGTGGCCATGACCCAAAGTCTAGACTGTTCACCAGAGAACATACCCCTCCCTACCCTCAGTTGATCCTTAGTAGTTTTATTACATTCTTTCAAGGTTTATACATAGAAATTCTGTAGACTTTGGTAAGAGTCAGGAAAACACAATATTCAGGTTTGATTTTGTTTTGATGGCACTGGGAATCAAACCCAATGCTTTCACACAATGCTAACCTCAAGCCCTTTGTATTTTTGATTTTACAATACACTGTGCTAAGTCTTAAAGTTGTCCAGACAAAGCTAGGACTTGTGACCTTTCAGAGTGCTGGAATTACAGACATGTGCCACCACACCTGCTTGCTGTATCTTCCTAATGAGTCAATTAGTACGAAAGTTCTTTCAGCTAACGTTATATATGCACTTTGAAAATTCTAGTGGTTATTATTCTTTTCTGACTGAATATTCATACTGTAGAGTGTACTCAGCCATTATCTAGAGAGCTTCTCTATTACTAACATACTATTGAACACTGACATTAACTCAAAATCAACTTTTACATATTTGAGACATCTCATTTCCAGTTTTAAGAATATAACAAATGAAAGTAAAATGTCTGCTTTTGTAAGTAATTTATTGGTCCATGTGATATTATACAGTAAGGACTCAGTCCATAAATGCCTGTTTCCACAAACAACTTGGTTCATAAACAAAAGCACTGTGCAGAATCTTGCTTCTGTTCACAAACTCTGCACCAGGAGATGAACATGACCATGGTCATTGTCCCCACACAAACACACACTCAGCTATCTTCCCTCAAACTGAAAAATAAATTAAGTTGGTAAACTGAGGAGGTACCACTAGGGATGTGTGTGTATGTGTGTGTGTGTGTGTGTGCGTGCGTGTGTTTATTTCAGTGTAGTTTAAGTATAGGAATTGAATTACTCAGAATAAATTAATATCTAGGAAGCTCCACCTGACTTAAAACATGTTAAACTTAAACACTGCTTGTTTTTTCTTATATGAGATGAGAGAGATGGGGGACAAGAGCAAGCAAAATAGAAGATATGGAAGGAATTAGGGGAAATCTTTTTCAAATGGATGGGGAACAAGGGATAAAAAGAGGGGATGAGAGGAGAGGGAATGGGATAAAAAAGAATTTAAAAGAAAAATGAAATTAGAGCTTTTGCAAATAGGAAGAAACAAGATAGAGAAAAAAGGGACAAAAACAGAACTGATATATATTGTATACACACACCAACTCCACAGAATAATTATCACTATGTACTACAAACATGAACTAAAAATAAATAAAAAACAAAATATTATCAATAACTCTCATCTACCTATTTGCTTAACCCTTATTTCTTCCCTCTTTCCTCATTTAACCATTGTCTTACATTTGTGCTTAATATATATTAATGTAAGAATATGCTGCTTAAATTTGGTTATTTTCATGCTGTGGAGACTTGATCTTTCAAAAGTAATAAAATCTCCCTGTGTGTTTATTTCTAAGGTAAGTGAATACAAGGCCAACCCTCAGTCATTTCAGGTTGACTGGTGATTCCATTCAAATAAGAGTGCTTTCCCTTCTCACTGTGGTGCACATCGAGACAGTGCCCTGGCACACATACTTAACAAGCAGGGTAGGTGGAATCATTGTGATGCTTGTACTATGTTCCTTAGCCAGAGTATAGACAGCTTCTGAGGACAGCTAAGTCCATGTGGGCTACAAATTAGTAGCCTGAATTTTATTCCTGACATATAAATTCTGTGCTTAGTCAGCTGCTTCAAGCTCTGTTCTTCTTCTTCTTCTTCTTCTTCTTCTTCTTCTTCTTCTTCTTCTTCTTCTTCTTCTTCTTCTTCTTCTTCTTCTTCTTCTTCTTCTTCTTCTTCCTCCTCCTCCTCCTCCTCCTCCTCCTCCTCCTCCTCCTTCTCCTCTTCTTCCTCTTCTTCTCCTTCTTCTTGTCCTTCTCCTCCTTCTCCTCCTTCCTCTTCTTCTTCATACATTTTATTGGTACATTATATGTAAGCTCCATTCTTATTTATATTAATCTCCTCTGCATTAGACACCAAGGAGGAAGCAATAGAGGAACAGAATGCTTAGAATCATATAAACTGTCCCCTGAGAGTTTACAACTTCCATCCAACTTAAATGACTCATAGGGGTTCTGATAGCTTTATTTATTTCAGAGACCTAGATACTAGTTTACACATAAAAGTTTACAGAAATTTATTATGCAAATAAAAAGAATAAATGCTATTACTACCTAGCAAATAGTACACAAGGCTAATCAAATTATTGTGAATCCAAAGTTTAAAATGGCAAGTAAAACAGATTGTGCCTCATATATTCTATTTCTAGAATGGCTTTATACATAATTTGAGAATAATGTTTTGGTTTAAAAGATACTTTGATTTTATTATTAGAACAAGAATTTCGGGAGGGATGAAAGACAAGGGAAGCAAAACGGGCAAGTTCAACTGTAAGGGGAGTAAGGCTTTTCTTTGGAGAAAGGTTTGAAATCTTAGAGAGCTCACTAGATAACTATGATTTTTTTAAAGCCCTAACTTAACTTCTCTTTAAAGTCAGACCATCAAATAGGTAACTGTTCTGGTGACAGGACTGGAGTGCAAGGAAACAGAGCTGTAGGATAGCAGCAGGGTTACAGAAACTGTATTGGAACAGTTATGCTGAGGGACTCCAACCTAACAACTTTTTAAAGAAGCCCTCCTAAAAGTGTAGATGAACTTTAATGAGACTACCCATAATAGTGTAAAACATTTAGATGGAATTGAGAGGTGATGATAGAGAAAACAGCCTTCATTAAAAGAAACACTGGATTTGAAAGTGATACAGTTATTATAAGTGGGGATGGTGCCTTTCCATCAAAGAGAAGAGACTTACAAAAGACATGAGGGAAAGTCATGGGAAACCACACACACTGAGGGAAGGGGAACAATACATGGAGCATCACCTGAGCTGGACATCATCTGAGGAGACAGTGATTGGGATCATCTAACCCATGAGATGAAGGTGAAGATTTTTTAACAATAGATGTTTAGGGTAGCACTATATTTATTTCACGACAGGGCACCCTGAGACAAAACTTAGTGAAGAGTATGTCGTAAAAGCAGGTAATTGAGTTTAAAAACAAAGGGAAGGGAAAAGCAAGGCAGTTGTTGAGCTTTGTGAATAGCTGTGTATGTGGTAAATTCAACAAGGGATTGATTTAGGGAGTAAGTTAAGCCATTCTGAGGCTTCTTGGAGTAGAATAGCAGATAGAAATAAGGAGTTAGCAACCTTCCATGTAAAAAAATATGCTGCAGAAAGAGGTGTTAAAACTTCAAACATATCAAAAGCTAAGAAAAGACAGTCTACAGAGGGCAAAACTCACCAAGCAACGTGAGAGCGAAACCTCCACTCGTAGGCAAGTCTTCCATGCCTGAGACATTGCAGTGTGTGCCAGGGTGTTCTCTGAAATCAAGTCCCTGTCCAGCTGCATCATGGGCAGGTCTCACCTCAAATGCTGTCCCAAAACTGGGGCTAGTGGCAGAAAATTACAGCATCAGTTGGAGATGAAATTTTAATATTTTGACTATGCTGGATAATGAAGAAAGGAACTTCAAAAGACTTTGTAAATTCATTTAATGTACTATTCTTTCCCAATTTATATCCTTCCCGGGAAATGGTTAAAATGGCTGGCAAGTAAAGGTATAAGTACTGCAAATTTCAAAACTTTATCTGTGTGTTTCCTCATTTTCTGGTAGAAGACAGTGTGAAAGAGATTTTTCTTCCCTCCCATATTTGTTAAACCTAATTAACCTCCTGTGGCAGACTTTGTAAGTCACTGATTTGGGACCTTAAACAAGGGCCACTGACCCAAGGGGAGCCCAGTGTGATAAATATATATTCTTTGTTCACTCTCCTTTCTTTAAACAGCACAAGATTTGGCCGTGACCTTTTGGGACACTATGTATTAGCCTCTGGCTCTGGAGTAATTTTTCTTTTACTGAAGGTAATCACTTTGCAGCCAGGATTAGGTTATTTTTAAATTACAATTCTAAAAATCTAATATGTTCACATAGATAGAACACAACCCAGACTATAACTTGAGGCTTTTTGGAGAATACCAGAAAAAAATGAGGAAAATAGATTTTAATCTTTGTTTTTTACTTTAAAGTAAAACTAGGATTACACATTACTAAGGGCATAATGTCTACCTAAGAGCTTCACAGTGGAGAGCACTTATACTCCAGTGTATACTTTTATGTTATGGATATTAAGTCATTAGAGACGTTATGCTCCTGCTGGATGTCATCGTGTGACTCCAATGAAATACTGATGCAAAATATATGCGAAGCTCCACAAGTTAGGATGGAAAATGTCTTCCTGTGCATTTTAAGTCTATCCCACTCTAGAACTTTGAGATAAATTTACTAACTGTACTTTTCCTTCATAGTTCATGTCCTTCATGAGGGAAACCCATGCTGACCGCGGGTGGGCAGGTAATGAATGGTATTAGTGGAGGAGTTGACTCCCTGGGGCTTGTCATCTTCTGACCTGAGGGTGACATGAGTCCTTCCTTGGTCACCTGCTTGATATTGAACCAGAAACATGATATGAAATGAAAACATGGAAATATGTATGGAAAAACATTCCCTGCTACTCATATTTCTATACATATGAAGATGCTGCAAACAGAACTTCCCACCCTTCCCTTGCGTCCCTCACTCCTCAAGAAGGTTCAAGAAATAATTTTTGATACAGATACAGTTGAACAAATATACACAATGAGTAGGATTAGTTTTGTTCCTTACAAGTTTGCCACTTTCTCCAGAAGCACACACAAGAGGAAAGTTGCAGGGTAGATTCTGACCGTACAGCAGAAAAGTCTGCACTCTGGGGTGGGATTCAATGCAGGTGGAAGCGAAGTGTCTGAGGCCCATTTAACTCCTAGTTGTCCATGTTCTTCAAATGTTCTCACTAATTAAGTCAAATTTTATATTCACCTCCCTGAGTCACTAGCGTCCACTTCAACCCAAGGAATTGTAGCACAAAACTATGATAATCATCCCTAGAACTCTAAGAAACACAGATGTACCAGCATAATGGGAGAGCAGTGAACTGCTGGCAGTTAGGAAGCTGAACAAGCCTTTTACAGCCTTCCCGCATTCAGGCAGAGGAGGAAGAACTGGAGCATCAAAAGTGGAATAAAATTAGTGACTTGTGACATAAGATGCTGCCTCTCTGAAGTGGGGATTGTGATTTCCAGTACCTACACAGTTCAGTATGGTGAGAAGAAAGAGTAACAAAAGGCTGGCTGTGTGCTCGGGGTGTGAACAGTGGTAAATGGGCTGGGCACTGTGCACTTCCTGCAGGGCGGAAAGTATCCTGCATGGTACTAGCAGGTGCTACCTTTCAGGAATTCCCAAGTTTAATATTTTTGTTTTTAAGAAAAGCATGAAGTATTCTTTATAGAAAAGTTCACAATTCTTAAGTACTGGCTTAAATTCAGGAGGAAAAAACTCCTGGCAAGTGGAAACAGATCTGTAGACAGGCTGTGGGTTTTGTATTGCAGATTGTAATGGAACTAGTATTTCTCTAAGCACGTTGGGATCTTGCCCCCTTCCCATGCCCTTAGATTTGAATTTCTCCATTAGAAAGTGGAGGCCATTTTCTCAGCTAAGGCAGCTCAGTTTCCTGTCTGCTGTATTTAAACTTCTGCTCTATCTCTTTTATTACCAGTGATTTAAGAATTGATCATACATTGCCCTAGAACAAATGTAGTTGATGGCCCCAGTGTTCATGAGGCCTGGTTGTATCCAAGGAAGCACATATGGTGCAATGTGCCATCCCAGTATTCTGACAGCCACGCCAGTGCACTTGTGCTGGGGAAAGTGATTTCGCCTCCTAAAGACATATGAGCCAGAGAGAAGTTCTTTGATTTCTTGTTTTATGGGACATTCTGCCTGCAATTAGCAGGCTTCCAGATGTTCATGAATTTTATATTCAACTTATATAGTCATTTATGTTTCCCACCAGAACACAGAGTGCTTTATGTTTTAGAAACTCAATCAAAAACATTGCTCTAACTTGAACTTGAAAATGACTGAATATTTCATGGAGTAACTTCTAATTATAAATGTTCTATGAGATTAGAGGGCTTTTACTTTATCTAAGTAAGTTTGAGTTTTATCCACAGTCATTGAGTAAACATTTGAATTTTTTTCTAAGTTTGGAGCTAATAATATTTTTCATTTTTTTCTTTGATAATACTGTGGCTAAACTAAAACTTCATTTGTAACTCTTAAGTGCAACATAAAAAGATGACAGTTGTGCTGTAGTATAATTTATATTCTGTTTTTCAATGAGCTGTGACATCTTCTTGGAGGGTCTCACACACTTTATGGGGGATTTTATAACAGGGTCTCCTGAAATTTACTCTGCTTGGGCTAATTAATGCTCAGAAAGAATGTACTTACAGATCAATGTTTTAAGTGACTCCTTTTTTAAAAATAGATGGGCCTGCATCATCACCCCTGATTCAACACAGCAATGTTTCTTACCTACCCTGTGAACCTGGGACTGGACTAACTGATCTGGCACAATCAGGTTAACTCCAGCCACCAGGGACCTGGCCACACCTGCAGCCCACAAACACTAGCCAGTGGCAAACCTATGACGTGCATGCCACACTGGTTGTTTGTTATCACTGAAAGCTCTAAAAGGTTCGTCGTCCCTGCCAAGGTACTTGTATTGTCACCTAACAGTGCCACAGGCCAGTGTCAGCACAGAGAAGCCACAAGGCCACATGGGGTCCTCTGTGGGATCTGCATGGACAGGTGTCTCTGAGACAAGACACATGTTCCCTAACCTCTGGACACTCACACTTGGTTCCACCTCTGAGGTCACTGTGTCTGGTCTTTTCTCTTTGAGAGGTAACCTCTACTATTACTTACTGGTGCCACTCATTTGCGTGGGTTTCAGGGAAGGCAGCTCAGTTACAGCTTTCCTAACTGCAGATCTCTCCATAGCTTCACTTTAGAGATGATCTCAAGCCTGGCTTCCATCTACTTTGAGCCTGACATGCTCTGAGAAGGGATTCGAATTCTCATTCAAAATGGGCCCACCAGCCGCACCATGAGAAGGAGTCTGTTTGATAATGTGGTCAGCACAAGCCTCAGGTCTCTACTTACAGTAGGAGGCAAAGGCTGCTCAATGCAGTTTCCATGAGAACACGGGGGCAGGTCAGGAACTGCTTCTTGCAGCCCTCTGACTCCCACTCCGGCTCCTGTCAGCTCCTCCTTGCTCTACAGTGACATCTCCATCCAGCAGGAGCAGCAGTGATAACATTCTCATAGCTGATATCCCCCCAACCACTGTAGAGCACATCCTGGGTGTTTGTGCAGCTAAATCTTGGAAACAGCCTATATGTTCATCAGCAGATGAATGAGTAAAAAGTAAGTGGTGTATATACAGTGGAAAACTACTCAGCCATAAACAGATGCATTTGAGTCACTTGTAAGAAAATGGATGAGCTTTGAAGCCATAATGCTATGTGAAATAAAACAGACACAAAAGATTAAGTATCACATGGCTACTCTTAAACAAGAAACCCAAACTATAAATCATTCAAAGAGCAAAATAAAAGAGAGATTGTAGGAAACAAGAAAGCAAACATTTCTCAGGTTAGAATAGGATGTAGTGGTGGAAGGAGAAGGCAGGGATGGTAAGAAAGAGGAAGATGTGATATGCATGTGTATTAATATATTAAACCCTGGGTGTTGGAAGCAGTCCCTAAAAAAGTCACATGACATTCCCAGGGACAAAGAAGAAATGTAGAGGAAGAGCAAGAGGGGAGAGGAGAGTGATGGCATCCTGGGGGGCACAGATCAGACATCCTGGGACACAGAGGAAGCCGAGGTCCACAGACCCGCAGAGTCTGTGAGTAGGGAGAGGATAGTGAGCCCCAACATCTGGGCCCCTATGACAGTAAGAAAGGCCCAGGGTGCCGCGAGGGTGGAGGTGGAAACTTGCCAACCCAGGCAGAGGGGTCAGGACATGTGTCACTACATTAGGAACCGGCCCTTTTCTGTCACTGAAACAGTGACAGCACTTCTGTCATTCAGATACCTCCTCTCTGAGGTCCGCTACCACTCCAAGGCCAGCTTTGCCCTTCATTCAGACTAGGAAGACAATACCCTGCCCTCACCTTGAGAGACCATGGGCAGCTTCACACATCACAAATGACCCTCGTTGTTTTCTGAACACCTGTTGTGCCTGTGAGTAATGTGAAGATTAGTTCAGAGATGATGGCATCACACCTTGAGAAGCCAGAATAAGGGTTTATTTAAAAATTGGAATACTGATGTCAGAATCAGAAATATCAGAGCTCACTGGCTCAAACTCCTAATATAGCAATCTCTTCCCTTTAAAATCTGATTGTGATTATCTGGCTTGAAGGCTATACTTTCAGGGATCATTTCTATAGTTGGTGATTATCTGGCTTCTTTTCAAGTGTTATAGCAGTGTCTCAGCTTCTCAGGAAGAGCCTACTCCATGGGCAACTCCGTGACAGGTATTTTTACACTTAGAACCATTCTTTTCATCCTTCTTTATACTACTGGCTTTGTCTGTTACTGTCTCTGTGGTCTGTCCTTTTCCCTGGGTGTGAGAAAATGATGAGGCAGGACAGGGAGAAAGGAGAAGCTGTTAAGAGTTCTTTCTGCAAGTCATGACCCTTACTTTCATCTTAAAGCTCAGGGTGGTATACACAACCAGGAGTTCCTTTCTAGGTCAAATGGAGAAGGTTCTAGAACATTTCTAGGCTTCATGGGACCTCACTTCCCACCTCTTCCCTAGAAGGGTTTCTCCATGGGCCAGAGGTCCCAGCTCAGAACAAAGACTCACAGACCCCAAATCCCCAATCCTGCTGTGCCCCTGCTCAGAAACCATGCAAGCCTCAGGGCTTACCTGTCCCAAAAGAAGGCCACTATCTTCCAGGATCTTCTGGCCCTTGAATCTCAGTTGCTGCATGAAAATCAAAAATGAAAAGACACATCTTCATTAATGAGGAAAAGAGTTCGGTTGGCCCTTAGAAATTCTCTCAACTTCCTGTGGGTGTTGAAAAGCTCAGGATAAATCCTGATCTACAGTCATGTAAGATGCCTGGGCAGGAAGCAAGGGGCCCATCTATGCCTCCTTCCATTTCTCTGAATTGATAAGGCCCAAGGCGTTCTCATAGAGCCCAGGCCTAGATTGGAGGTACAGTCCCTCAGCAGACCAGTCCCCTGCTCACTTCCTTCCTCCGGAGAGTGAAACACGTAGGCTGGACACGGGCTCCAAGGCTTCTTCTGGACAAGGTCTTCCCCTGCAGGCTACTCTTTCTCATGCTGTATGTTGCCTTGCTTGGGTTCCTGCTCTGCTTGCTGCTCCTCCTCTTGGGTTCCTCCTCTCAACTGAGCCATGGTACGATGGAAGACATGGCAGCTGAAGCCCTCCCTGATCCCATGCTGTACGTGCTCCTGGAGGATATCTATGATGGCAAAGACCCGACAGCAGGCCATGCACTTGAAACCACTCTCTCTGGTCCCCAGCCAGTTGGGCGTCTTGACCCTGGACATCTCAGTACTGGGCATCTCCTTGAGTGCAGGGGGCCCTGGCCAGTGGTCTGTCTCTACCTTTGCTCTGTTTTATTCTTACTATCAGAGAGGAGGTTTCTGGGGCACAGGTCAGAGGAAGGAGCACCCACCTGTATACCCCCAGACAGGGTCACTTCTTCCACTCTTGGCTGCTTTCCTAGTGACTCTGAGGTGTCCTCTGCCTCCCGAGAGGCAGCCACACCTTTTTTCCTTTTTACCTCTATGTAGTATATTTTCATGCTCCTTTCTTCTTTGTTTATACATACAGAGTTTATACAGATCTTACAGGATGAATAGGAAAAACAGGAGACAAGCTTTGAGGCAAAAGGCATTTTTCCTTCTGCTTCTATGTGGATAAGGGTTGAATTACCCTCAGGTCCATCTTCTTGTACTCTGTGGACTTCTGGGGAAGAAAATTAAAAATTTAAGTACAGGCATGGCAGCTGCAGGAGACTGAAGAAATGAAAGTGTAAGTAAAAGTGGAGAGGGGAGAGGGACCAGAATGTGATGCAGTTGTGAGATGAACCTGGTATTTGTTGGGTGAGGTTTTTAGTATAATTCATGTGTGCAGAGACATTGGCAGAGTACATATATGTAGAAATGTGATCATGTAGCATGTTTGGGGTAGAAGTGGAGTGTTGTGTGGATAGATGTGAGAAGTCAGCTCAGAACTAGTCTTGCAGATGGCTGTGGGCTGGAATGCAGGGACCAAAGCCAAAAGTGGCCTACAAAGACTCCCACGTGCCTGGGGACAGAGACTCCCATACTGCACCCAGATGATAAGAAAAACATGCTCCCCTTCCTTGCACAGCAAGTGCTTTAGCAGTATCTCTTTGTTTGCATGTACCTGAAAATATTGGCAAATGTTTAGTGTTCTGTGTTCTCGCCCAAACTCACCTCTTGGAGAAGGCTATGAAAGCCAGTGGCTAAGAATAAATGGTGCTTTCAGTCATCAGCCATCTGCCTCATTTTTTGTCTGATCCCTATCAAGGGACATTCAGGGGTCACAAAGACTCCCCTAACAGGTAGGATTTGTTGAGCTTACCTGCATGTTGATGTGGAATGTGGGATGTTGTGCATGAGAGTGGCCTTGTGAGTCAAGTGTTTTGAGTTAGTACGTGTGTTGGGAATGTGTGCATCTGTGTGGTATGTGGCTATATGTGGAGGTGTGTGAGCCTGTGCTGGGTGGTCCAGCTCTGGTGTTGGAGGCCACTGTGGAAGACCTCTGACCACTAGAAGTCACAAAGATGAAACTCACATAGTATCTCCAGAAGAGCTTAATGTAGTTCTTTGGTCTGACACCCCAAACCCAGACCATCCTGACAGTGGTCTCACTAAGAACCTAGAGCTCCTACACTGAGATCCTGTCCACGGCCTTCCCAAGCAATCATTCCACCTGGGCTACTCTGCAGAACACTAACCCCTCCTCAGCAATGTGCTTGAATTAAATGCCTCATGCCCTGCACAAAGGAGCCCCAATCCAAATATGATCAAAGAGTCTAAGACCCAAGGAGCATGCACCCTTACTACCATGGATGAGCTCAGATGAAGAAAAAAACACAGGAGTACTCTGAAGCAGAGGACATCTCCCCACCCCTAGTGTCTGGACTTCAGTGACCCCAGAGCACCCAGGCTGAGGGGCACGTGATAAAGACACTGAAGTTACTGAAAAAGACACGAAGGGCAGAGACATGGAAGGTGTGCTTCTTCATTATGCCCCTATTCAAGATATATAACTGGGTGTCTACGTGGGTCCCAGGTGGAACAAATACACGAGCTTAGAATCTGCCTCTGGGTAGACACGGAGTGTTTGCTTATACCTCAGGCTTCTGTATAGTGGTAAGAATTCAGGTAGTATGCTAGCTAGGAAGTCCCAGAGAGGATACCAGGTCTCCCCTGGGGAGTGAAGGTTCAAGGTTTTGAAGGTGGTGACGTGTGTCGGTATCTGTGGAGAATCTGTCTGCACTTCATGTTGACAGCTCAGGAATTCTGCAATATACAGTTTTCTCAATTATGTAGAGTATGTTGTATCAGTGACTGATGGACATTCATGCCAGCAAAATATTAAAAGCATATTTGAGGATATATTCCACTATTCTAAATTAGGAAAATATTGAACAAGACAAACAGGCAACCCTAAAGGAACATGCAGGATAATAGTTCAGCATATGTTGAATATGTGAGAGTGACCAGCATTAGCAATTCTGATTACTTTATGCCAATTTAAATTTGCTTAACACTTATTACAAGTAATTTTTAGTGTATGTTCTATGGAATGCTCACATGTAATCATACCAAAAAATAATTTGGGATTTATCTGAAATTCTGGTTTAACCAATCATCCCATATTTTTATCTAGAAATCTTAACAAGAGTGTAAGAGTAAATTTATCTTTTATTCGGGTTTGAACTTCCCACACTACTTTATGGATGTGGTATGTTTCAAAATAAGAATGGTAATTGAGCAGGTGTTTGGAGATAGTTTTAAGTAGGCATTTTTGTGTAAGTTGAAGACATATACACACATGTGCACATGCACACACACAATCTCCAGCAGTTAACACAGAAGACAAGTGCCCTGTACCTGGGTTGTACACGTGTAGTAAAAGGAGAGTGCATGTATAACTGCATGTGCTGTGTGGTCAAATGCAGTAGTTTAGTGAAGAGACTGACTCTGAACCAAGGTGAACATGGCATCTGTGTGAGTGATTGGTGGAGACTCCATGAGAGTCATGTGCTTTGTCACACATCCTAAGTACACCCGGGTCTTGCATAGCAGTAGGGGCATCACCATGAAGACACCACAGCTGCACACTCCACCACCTCTCCCCACCACCCTCCTCACACTCAGTGGACCAAACACTCTAAGGCAGAAGTGTAGGTGGACAGAGGAACACGGCCTCCCTTCCTGGATGTCTCCCTCCACTCCAGCCTCGTCCTGCAGTCCTCCAAGCCTGGGACCTCAGAGAGCTTCCAGGCTCTGGGTGGCCAGAGACCTCCAGCTGGACTCCAAGGGCCTCACTCTCCCCGCCCCACATGTGACACTCCTCGTTCAGGCATCTGCTCTCCAATCTGCTGTGTGCAGTGGCCAGAGGCCTGGGAAGTGGGCCACAGCTCTCACTGTTTTCGGCTTCCCTGATCCCAGCGTCTCCTACCATCCCTCATGGTCTTGGTCTCTGTAAAGCCTTCCCTTCCCTTCACTTCCTCTGAGAATTCTCCATCCTGTGCATTCACAAACCTCAGGAGACCAAGGGATCAATTCTTCCTTCTGAAGACACGAAGCTGCCATGTTTTCGGTATGCTACTATGCTGAGACAGAAAGCTTCCTAACCAGCATGTCATTTCTCAAGTCATTTTCTTTCCTCTCTGCAAAAAAAGGTTAACTCAGAGGCATCAGCAGCAGGCTCGACACCTCCCATTCAGAAACACTCAAGGAAAGCAAATTAAGAGAGAACATGGAAACTCAAAAAAGATGCTGTCTCCGAGTTGTGTAATGAAACACCATCTCCTAGAGTCCATAGAAGCAGCTAATTAATTCAACTCTCTGCTCCTTCAATGTGCCAAGAATGTTATGATGACAACATGTTTCTGAGTAACGTATTTCCTTTTACCTTTGCCTCACCATTTCCTTTCTGTTCCTAAACAGAATACATGCTCTGTGCTGAGAACAGAACAGGGCAGAGCTGAAAGCAGTTTGCTGATAATCTTGACTTTTACTTCTAAGATCCCAACAGTTAATTAAAAGAGATACTGATGCAGAAATATAACACAGCAGGGTCCTTGAGATCACAAATCCACTCCCCACATAGCCTACTAAATTCAAGCGACCTTAAACTTAGGTCAGGGAGAGGATCGTAATCCATCAGGAGAGCGACCCTGAAGTGTGGCTGGACACTGGGGTCTGACTCAGATTTCAAGAGAAGGCCACTGCATTACACATAAAGCAGAATCAGCAACCCACTCTCACCTCTGAAGGAGCCATGGCAACCGCGCTGAAGGTAACCGCGCTGAAGGTCATGTAAGTGAAGGTTGTGTGCTCCTGTGAGCACTCACCATACTCTCAACCCGCCCGAAAGACATAGCCGTCCTGATTTCCAAATAGCAACTTGTGCGAATGCACATAGGATGCCAGCAGGACCAGAATTATATGGAGTTACTGGAAACTGACCTCTTGTGTGTTTGTTTGTTCACTTGTTTGTGTGTTTGTTCGCTGAAAGGTTACATGTTTGCTAGGAGCAGGGATCCTAGACCTCTGTGTCATGGGCCCCAGCCAAGGCACCAGGATGATTCTTCCCCTGATGAGAATGTGAAGACACTGCAAAGTGAAGTTGAGAACAAGCCTGGACTCACAGAAAAGCCAGGGCGATCACCACCCTGCAGAACCAGACTTCTTCTTAGACTTTAAAGGCTAATGAGACAACACTGAGCAAAAGAAATGTGCGTTATTGAGCATTAGTTTCCATTCTGACAATAAATGTGTGCTAAGAGAAGGAAGGAACCCAGGAGACGCATCTTGTACCACCTGCCAACTATAAGGACAGGAAGACTTCCCCTCTGCTTCCATCTGCTCTCCTGTCTGACTTCCTCCACCACCAAATTATCACCTTCAAAATTCCTTATGAGCCTTGATGCACTGGCAAAAGTGTCCAGTAGCCAAGCACAAACTGCTCAGGGCCAGGATTCTTCATCCTAGGGTAACACACGGAGTGTATGAACAGGTCATTGAGGCTCAGAGAGTAAGGTGAGAACAAAGGGACAGAGCAATGAAAGAACATGTAGTCATCTACTTCCTGTGCTGAATTGCTAAACTTTTACAACAAGAATAATCTGAAATAAAATTTGTATAATTACACTTTACACACACTGAGAAAAAAAGAGGGATTTTTCCGTTTCTTGGAAAGTGACAATATCAAGCATGAAACAAAGATACCACAACAGACCTGCACACATCAAGTAAGTTCAAAGCAATACTGCAAAACTCTATATAATGTACACATAAATTTGACAAATCACATACAATAAACTGCCTTCTCAAAATGTACAAACTACACACAACTCACTGAATATGTAACACAATAAAGATTGTACAACTAAGAAATTGGATTTCTGTTGAATTTTCAAAGAAAACATACCCATGACTGCATGCTTCTCTGGATAATTATGTCAAACTTGTAAAGAGGAATTAATACTATGTCTATCAAATCTTGAGAAATATTTTTCATTTCTTTTTATGAGGCTACTAATATAATGTTATCAAAAATAGGCAGATTTAACACATAAAATTAAATTCTACTGTCCTTTATGAATATAGATGCAAAAATAATTGTAAAAATACTAGCAAACAAATTCCTGGCATGGTGGCTCATGCCTGTAATCCCCACACTCAGGAGGATTGCTGAGTCTGAGGCTTTGCCTGGGCTACATAGAGAGTTCAGGGCCAGCCTGAACTACAAAGCGAGACCCTGTCTCAAAAAAAAAAATAGCAAACAAAATTCATCAATATATAAAAAAATTTGAACTATTGCCAAGTATGGTCTTTATCCACAGATTCTATGCTGATATAATACAATGGTACCACCATTCACAAACTTAACTCATTCCACAAA
Organism: Thryonomys swinderianus; assembly: GCA_004025085.1. NCBI lineage: Eukaryota > Metazoa > Chordata > Mammalia > Rodentia > Thryonomyidae > Thryonomys > Thryonomys swinderianus. Next base: position 16,947 of record PVIC010006707.1, read on the forward strand.
TGTAGAAACCATGGTCAGGGTCATGTTCATGTGGGGAAGACAGCTGTGGCCACCTGAATTGCCATCTGATGCTGTTACAAACAAAACAAAACTTCAACAAAGGCTTCTGTTTGTGAATCAAATCATTCACAAAAAGTGTTCCTGGCCTGAACTGTCACTATATTTGAAAGATAATCAATGTACTCTAACTTAGCAGACTAAACACAATTACAGCATACTCATATTGCTGTAGTTTGAGTGATCTCCAAACACTTTCATGTGTGATATGGTCCCTTGGGCCATACTGGAAGGCATCAACATTTTAGAACTGAGAGCTACTGAAAAGACTTTGGGTAACACTCTGCTGTTAAGCTCCCACCAGACCCTGAACAGTGTGACCCACCAGATCCTCCAGAACTGTGAGGTAACTAAACCTCTTTTCTTCACAAGTAACTCATCCCCAGCAAAATTTTCTTGCAATGCAAAACTTACTAATAAACACACTGACTAATGCAAGAAATTTTTGAAATATATATTGTGCTAAGACCTGTCATAGACAGGAACTTCAACTCATTTTATCTAATATCTGCAGCCAGTATTATACTCAACACAAAAGATTGAATATTTTCTCTTTAACAATACAAACATAGAAAATCTGACTTATGTCACTTTTCTTTTTTATAACAGTGGAGATTCTGCGTTTTAAGGTTGTTTCAATTTTTATTAGCACATTTTCAGTATACAATAACATTCTTTGTGGGAACTTAGTACACATACCTACCACATTAATTATTTTTTCTACTTTGTTCTCTTCCCTTTTCAAAAGATCTATCATTCTTTGTTTTATTATCTTTGTTGTGCTACATATTTATAGTTTGGTTTCAAAATTCATTAACCACAAAATAAAACTAACCAGGCCATACATTAAAAAAAAACTTTCAGGTAATAATTCAGAGCCTTTTCCATTATGCTGTATCAGAACATCTACACGGGGACAATGTAGTTGGTATACGTGGCATTTACATTTTGCTCTGTTTTATGGAAGATTCAGGAGAGAAGGTTTGGAAGTTCCTAAGACATTTGTCTTAAACTGAAGAACAACAGGAAAATTATTTCACTTCCTTTTGAAATGTCTCACCAGGTATTAGACATCTGGGAGTTTTTATATTCTGAATGTACAGAATAAAAAGGAAATAATCTATCTGAGATTTCAAGAAACAGCCAAAAATCTCATTATTCCTGCCTTGCTCTTTCAATTATCTTGTTGAGCATGCAGTTCTTTGAATAATAGTGCTGGCAGCAGCAACAGAGTTTTAGCTGAGTTAAATGTATATAGAATAGCCACAGACAGCATAGTATGGTAAATGTCCTAGCACAATCCCATTCCATCATAAGTCTGTACCTAGTAACAAAGGGCTCTGAAATACTAATTCTAAATAGTTTTGCTCTTATAACTACTAAGTTGACTTGGCTGCCAAATATTTGCTGTATAATGAAAAATAAAGTATAGAGGGAGGAGAAATTATGCATTAAGCTTTGCTGCTTATTCTATTCCTACAGCTATACTGTGCATTTAATATATTAAAGGCAAATTTCCATTCTTCCCAAAGTGTGTACAATGACTACATCATTCTCTTCCTTTAATCCACCCTTGTCAGAGTTAATTTTTGCAGACTATTATTCCCCTGTTCAGAGCCTAGGTAGCTTCTTCATGTGGTCTAAAATGGTCAGACAGCCCTTCAAAGCCCCTCGGGAGGGGGGTCCCTATTGAGTTTTCCAGTCCACAGCATGACAGTCATCCTTTAGCTTCTATTCCATTCAGACAGACTTCCCTTCTCAGAAGTCAGGCCACTGCTCAAATCTCTTTGAACTGTACAATGTTTTGAAATATAATTTGTTTCAAAGTTCACCTAAAATTCTACTTTTTGTAAGAACCTTTCCAGATACCCCTCTGAGCACAGTTCACAGGTTCCCATACCATGTTTGTCGCTCCTTTATGATAACCATTTTCATATTTTGACCAGGGAACATGAATCTTTGGAAAGCAGAGTCTACAATTCTCTGGATTCTCACAGTTCTTTGGTCTTAATTTCAGCTCCCTTACACATCACTTACCCCTTATGTTTAGCTAATGAAAGCACCATCTTCATTCTCCCCAACTCAATGTATCAACCTGTTCCCTTTTTCCCCACAACAGCACATAACTGTCATTTTTGCATTTACCTATAAAAGGAGGGATTTCCTGAGTCTGTCACCATAACCATGTATCTAAAGCAAAGCAAGACCCCTATCTGTCTTGTGTAATCAACCCAGCTTCTCTCAACTATTTTTGATAGAAAAAATGTTTTTACATAGAAATTTAATTATAAAAATTTAGCACTTTGAATATTAAACCTTCAAAGATTTTTTATTAGAATACAAGTACCTTTGTAAGAAATGATACTTTAAGTCAAACTATTGTCAGGAAGAATTTTAGCAAGAAATAGGAGGTATAAATTTGGCCATTTTGGAATGGGGTAGATATACAGAAAAGGCAAGAGAGAAATATTATTCAGTAAAGCATAAATGCTGGGGATGGGGTGAAGAAGTATTGAAAACAAATAAATAATTTCCCCATGTTATGATTTAGATTTTAAAATGTCTCCCAAAGGCCTCATTTGCTCAGGGTGAGACTTTTAGAAAGTGACTGGGTCATGGGGTACTGTGGTCATCAGTAGGAGAGTCTACAGCTAACATGCTGTTGGAAGATGGGGCTTGATTAGAATAGGCAAGACATTGGGATTGTGACCTGGAAGGATGTATCTGTCTTTCTGGCTACATCCATCTCATTGAAATTTGGGAAATAATCCAAATTCCTTCTTTCCTCAGAGAAGAATACAGCCACAAATGTTACAAATCTAAAATTAGACTGACTTACTAGTGAAACCTGAAAATATTTGATACCTGATAAATTACTGTCTAATGGCATTTGTAAGAATCCAAAGCCATCAAATGTTGTGCTGAAGGAAGATTATCAAGTGCACAGTTGTAGTCTTGGTTCTGTGAAGGCCCACAGTCTACAGTAGACATATGCTCAGAAAAGGCAAAATTAGAATGGCAGACAAAACTTAGAATACGTGAATTGTGGATTTCTTTGATCCTCTGCCCACTTCTACCTCCAAAAGTGGAGTTGAACCCTGGAGATTGAGGTAGAAGCAAAGCTAAGGACAATTCAGCAGCTCCTGAGATACTCAGAGCTGGGAAGACTAACATTTGTGAAGTCCAATCCCACAGGCTACCTTTGAATTTCCTTCACACTGTTCCCACCATTACCTGACCCATCAAACATTTGCCAACATCTTCAAGGACTTGGAATTCATCATTTTCTAAAGAAAACTCTGAATCTTTCAGTAGGTATCACAAAAAATTCGTCCTTGTAAGGACAAATCTACTTCCTATCTTATTTTTTATAATTGTGTTGCCTTGTTGCCACATAGAGAAATCTACTTTCTTTTCCCATGACAGACTTTTTTATATTCAAGAAGTGTTATCTTCAGTTCTTTATGTCTTTTCATCAGATATACAGGCCTATTCTGCAAATACAGAGATTTAGCTTTCTTTTGCCATCTGTGGTAGATTAACTAATGGTCAAATTGGAACACCCAGCTGAAGTCAATAGCTTGGTTTGGGAGGATTGTTGCCAAAGGCATAAAAAGAACTGGAGGGGAAGATTGTTGGCTATTGATTTCACTGCAGAGGCTTACCAAGGTTGGTTTTCCTGATGCAAACTTGGCTGTTCTCTCATCACAGGAGAAGCTAGGATCTTCACTGTCCCTACCAATGGCTACTGTTCCCATCAGGGGAACTCAGATCTTCACTGTGAACATCACTTCCTGGCTGCAGTGCAGATCCCTCTCAGCCTGATGGCACAAATCCTTCACTCTGCTGATGCAGGTTTTCTAACTTCCACCTTTGGGCCTTCTGTGAGATAGGGCTCTGTCTGAACTAATGGAGAACATTGCCTTGAACACCAGGCCTTCAAATGGACTTGTGTGGGATATTGCTATGAGATCCAGGCCCTCAGTTAGATTCTTTAGGTCGCTTGTATGCAGCCAGATCTCTTTCACTCCTCTGCATTTGACTTTGAGTAACTGTTATAAAACAATCCTATGAATTACATGTCTTGTATGAAATCTATTTCCCTTGCAAATCCTAATTTGTATACCATCTAACTTTCTTCTAAATTGTCCCAGTTATACTTGTCTTAGTTTACCTTCTGTAGAACTAGGCACATGCCTAACCACAGCAAATCAGAGTACAGTTCTAACTTTCTCCATTAGGGGTGCTTTACCTAAAACTGATTTTTTTAAATAATTATATCACACTATTGTACTCTGCTCAGCTGATACAGCCATCTTGAAGTAGCCATGTCAAAATACAAGACCAGAATGCATTACCAACTAATGCAGGCAAGTGTTGTCCAGACTCATTACCTTTAGCACATGGGATTTGAGTGAGGAACTGAAGAAGTCCATAAACAGTTTTTTGTTTTTCACATTCCTTGTAAAAGCTAAGGATTAATTTATTTGCTCAGGATTCTTCAAAATATCCCCAGAACAAAAATGGTTCTCTCAAAATGTTACCCAATTTGGTGAGCTAACAACATAAACCTTTAATATCATGAAAGAATTTCTGTTGAGTTGAACCATTGTCAGTGTCCTCCCTATGTACTGGTAAAATGTAGGGAAAAAACCACAAATGCATCTTGAGAAGCACTGGTTTCAAATCTCAGCCACATTTATTAATAACTATTGGCCTAGGACACCTTGATTTCTTCCTGCCAGAATGAGAAAAATCTGGTGGCTCATACCTGTAATCAATCCTAGGACCCAGGAGACAGAGGCAGGAGGATTGCTGTGAGTTTCATGCTAGCCTGCGCTACACAGTGAGTTCAGGCCCAGCCTGAATTACAAAGTGAGACCCTGCCTCAAAAAAAAAAAAAAAAAGAAAAGAAAAGAAAGAAAAGAAATGAGAAAAATTCCCTCTATTTTGCTATGCCCTTGGGTAAAGTGTTTGCCCCAATAGCTATAAATAGGTAGAAAGTAACTAAGCAGTGGTATATTTCCCTCATCAAATAGTATCACATCTTACATCTCATTTCCCTCCATAGATTATTAGAACTTAGAAAAAGGGGCTGAGACTGGTTTTTATACACCTCCAATTCCCAACACCTAGCATGAGCAGACACCTATATTCTTCTTAAATACAAATGTGAGCATCTGGCACAAAACTATATCAATAGAAAATAGAAATATATTGATAGAAATATATCTATAGAAATAATTACATTTCTGTTGTGGCTTTTAGCTTTATAAGGGTCATTTGAAAATTCCAAGGGAGTATCTGAGATTACTTATCTTTTAAATGCTCTCCTTAAGTCCTGTGCAGTCATGATAAATTGATGCTCTTGATCAATCTACTTGGAAAACAGGTTGGCATCAAAATGTCATATTTTTAATGTTGACCCAATTTTAACCTCTACTTCTTTCCTAAAGTAATGATGTTCCAAAACACAACTAAAATAGGAGGGGCAAGAGGAGGCTGGAGAGGAAAGCCAACATCCTACGTATCCAATTTCTGGCATATGCCTCAGAAAGCTAAAAGGAAATTTTGTTAGTCTCCAGTGTCTACCCTGAGCAGTAAAATTAAGAAAGTTTACTCCTACACTGCTTCAACCAGGCTGAAGTAATTGTTACTCTTATGGCTTTAGCAATGAGTGGGAGAAGATGAGAATTCTGAAATAGATTTATTTACTGCAAAGCATCCCAAATATCTCATTAGTCTGCTTTTCATTTGGCAAACTTTTCTTTCATTAAAAATGCCATGCTCTGCAATTTAGGACAAAGCAAAAAAAAATGCCTCTGGGAAACCAAAGCAGCAGAGTGGAAAGGACGTGGGTGCTGGAGTGAGTTAGATCGAGTTTGATTACCAGGTGTGCCACTTCTTGCATTGTGACCACAGGCTGATTTCCATAGTCAGTTGGAACTTCAATTTCTTCATCTATAAAGAGAAGACAACTGTGTATGACTATTGAGATCATTTTTAGGACACTGGCTACTACTTGTCTTCATTTCTTCAAGAATCAACATAGTCATCTACAAAATGAAGATCACAATTGTGTTCACACTATAAAATTTGCAATGAATAAGAACTGATTAAAACAGTACCCTATTAGAATAGGTAAAGTGCATCATAGTGTTTTTCTTCATCATCATCATTGAGAATTAAATGATACTTATCAGAGACCTTGCACAGTACCTGTTACATGGGACTTGCTCAATAAATAGAAAGGAAAACATCACGCATGTGAGCGTACGCATGCACACACATACACACTCATGCACACACACACACACACAGAACTTTCCATTGGAATCTGAGGAAACACACTGGCTGGGAGGACTGATCCAACAATCAGAATTTTAGAGGTGGTCAAACAATGTAGATCAGCCTTGCTTACAAAGGAGCAAGCAAGGATGGTAAGGAAGGGAGGTGCCCTAAAGGTATGGCATGGTACAACTAAGACCAAAAAGCACAGGTCCTGATGCCTGATTAAGGAATCCCCCCATTATCCTGCTTTTTTAAGTGTTACCTGGTTAAGAAACACCTCCCCACAAATACTTGCTAAGTGTCTGGTGGCATCTGACTCTTGCTGTGGTTTGTGTGGACTTGGGGTAGTGTGAGAAAGAGGTGGGAATACAAAGCGTTAACATAGCTCTCCAACAAGTCTCCCCAGGAGTCCCAGTTCAGAGACAGCATTCACCACACCCTGAAAACAGAAGCAGTGTCCCTGGATACTTGTCACCCACAAATGTGAATCCGGCCAACTCTGCTTCCCTTGGTTAATTTTAAGCACTGCACTTACATCTCAGTTTAGATTTGTTTTGCTGCATAGGCACAACATAACCAAGTTCCACTTTCCTCATTTCTTAGCCCAAGGGTATGAGGAGCCCCTTTCAGTTGATTTGATGTCACTCACCACCAGAGGGGAAAAGAATGTCCCTCCTCTGATTGGAAATACAGAACTGTGTCAGTGCATTTTCCTTCATTTCCTCCCCTTTGGTGAGTGGGACAGATCTGAACTAAGGAGTTTTGCCTTCCAAAGCAGTTTTCACTTCATGAGCTAAGGATAAAAGAAATTCAATTAACCAAGGAAATAGAAGTCAACTACAGGAAAAAAGAGAACATAAAATATAAGGGGTAAGCCATCGCTCTGAGGTTGAGCACAAAGTGTTGACATTTTTGGTTTTCCAAGCTTGGGTCTAGGTTCTGTTTGGTGCCAGGATTCTGGGTCCTTCAGCAGACTAATGATATAGGTTGTATTATATACAACCTCCAAATAATGTGAGGGAAATATTAGAACTCTCAGTCAGATATCTGAAATGCTGAGTTCCTGTTCTCTAAGATTAAAGATTGCATTCTAGGAATAATGGAGGTTAAAAGTAGAGAACATTTAGGAGTAGAAAAACAACAGCTCCTGCCTGTGAGGGCCAGGAAGAATTCCTTCCTGGCCTGCCAACTTCACTTCTCAAAAGTGTTTTGGGCAAAGCCACAACATGAGGCAGGTCTGAGGTGTGATAAAACTATAATCATCTAATAAGACTAAAAGCATCATTGCTTAGATAATATTGATCTAATGGGAAATCACAAGGCAAGTATGAGGTAGGACAAAACTAAGGTCAACCAATAAGATTGCAGTATGGCTGCTCAGCTAATATTGACTTAATAGGGATCAAATGGGAAGCATGTCATATAGCACATCGGAATGAACAGGGATATCCCAGGAAGGAATGGGCTAGGGAGATTTGACCCCCACTCAGGTGACTGAAACTTATTTAGAATATTAATCGCCACTGCTCATTCCTAGAGAAAGTGTGTCAGTACAGTAGTTCCTCCCTGACTAATATCCTACGATATGTCTAATTAAGTCAGCTGTCTATAACACTAAGATGACAAGTAGGCCTAAAATCTGAATAAGAATAAAGAATCTTCATACAGAATTTAATTTTTTCCCAGCTTTGTCCCTGGCATATCTACTTCCATAGGGTCTAATCACAGTACTAAAGAAAGAGACAGCTGTACATCTAAAAATAAAGAGAAATTATACTCACAGCCTTACCCAGCTTTGAGATCCATGTATGTCTCCAGATGGGAAGAAGGTACTGTCCCACTCCTCCTTGGCTCACATTATAACTCCAAGAAAGAAATCAGAGGCAGTGGCAGGCATGGTACCAGGGAGGCCACCAACTGAGCAGGCTACCATCCTGAGTTTAGACAACCATGAACAGGGGAGCAGGAGCAGGGGAGAAAAAGTATGTCATGAATCCATAGGTGGTTTATAGAAAGAGAAAGCGCACATAAGGCAAATCCTGGAGATCCCACTGAGGGTCAGTAGGAAGGAAATGGAATTTCTAACAGCCAGAGGGATCAAAGGCTAAAAATATAGGTTATTACAATTTATATGACCCTTTTAAAACTCCAGGTTCACACAGTCTGAAAAAAAGGTGTTTATATGAGAAATATCACCACCTTTTTTCTTCCTTTACAATTTAAAACCCATACAGTGTCATAATAAGGATGCCCCATGGGCTGTGTTCATCCAAACACTCCTTTCTAATGAAGCTGCTCCACTAAAAGAAATATCACCCTTGATATTGCAGTATGATTATGTGCTGTTCATTTATTAAACTAATTACACTAAAATAATTAGAGCTACTGTAATAAAAAGGTACACTTAATCCTTAGTATATGAACTCCATTTGTTCCCTAGAGCAGCTGTAACTCAAGTTGTTCAATGAAGGCCCAGGCTTCTCTACACAGTCCACAAAGTCTCTCACCTGTAGAAAGGGATATCTGTGTCCTTAGACGTCTGCCCAGGATTTCTCAATGAACTCCATATAGGAAAGGATGTTGCAACAATCCTTGAGAACTCTTTAAGGTTTAAATCATATATGAGACCATCTGGAAGTACAAGTGATGGATCATGACTCAAGACTTTGTAAGTTAAAACTAAGATTCTGGGGCCGGAGGATTAGCTCAGTGGTTCTGGTGCCTGCCTCGCAAGCACAAGGTCCTGAGTTCAATCCCCGGTGACCACATACAATGCTGTGCGTGGAGACTCACGCCCACCAGTAATCAATACCACATACCACAGTGCCGGGTGTGGTGGCTAACTCCCGTAATCCCAGCACTCGGGAGGCAGAGACAGGAGGATTGCTGAGTTCGAGGCTTGCCTGGGCTACATAGTGAGCTCAGTGCCAGCCTGAACTATAAAGCGAGACCCTGTCTCAAAAACAAACAAACAAACAAACAAAAAAACTAAGATTCTGGTCATAAACCAAGTTGCTCATATGTCAGGCCAGTTATTAATCAATGTCCACTATGTATGGTTTCTGTTGCATTTCTTATAAGTGAGTTGGATTTATAGTGAATGATCCATTCTCTCATTCTGGTCCTCATGGAATTAATCACACACATTTAAGAAATAGTAGGTCAGGGTTAGGAGCACAGTGTGTGTCCCTGAGAGAATGTCTCTACAGAGAAACATAACATAAAGAACTAGGCAGCACTGAATAACAAAAATACTCATTATTACCAACTAGAGTCTAACCTTTGGGCCTCAGTTTCTTGATGAGTTTAAAAAGTCTTACAGCTAGTATCTCTTTTTGTCCCTCCTCAGAATCAGAAGAGGTCATTTGAATACCTAAGCATTTCACCTATAGCAGATCATGTAAAATAAGTATCTGTCTAGTCCTTTGGAATAATTAAACTTGTTTTCAGAGGAACTAGAATATCTGTGTTCCTGATTGCATTAGAATTTAATCATTGATCACATGTCCCATTCTACTTCCTAATTCTCACGTGATTACATGAAATGAAGAGGAAAAGAAAATAAAGGCCCATTTCTGTCCATTATGGTTCTGGGCAGTTATGGCTCAAATTAGAAATCTTTGAAGAATGCTGCATTGTAAATTCAATATAATGGTTTCTTTCAGAGAACAAAGAAACTAGGCAGAGATATGAAGGTGCTTTTGCCATTCTCTTCAATGTTCATAGGTGTCTTCTTAAGGCACTTTACAAAGCAATATGCCACCAACCTAATGAAATGTGGCCACATATACACAAACACACACACACATGACTAAGAGGAAGCCCCCTTCCCATGCAAAAGACGAGTGACATTTGGAGAACAGAATAAGAAAGAATAAACCCAAATCTGTGGATGGTGGTAGCAGAAGTGGATCATACTTTAAACTTCACTTCTTTGAAGACTGTTGTTAACAAAAACCCAGTTTCCACCATATAAGTTCCCATTTCACTTAGGAAAAATGGTGCCAATGTCATTTGAGTATTTTTTTGATACTTTTCCTTAATAACCTATGCAACTGAGAAATCCCACAGGCTGGTAAGTCATAGCAACGCCATTGTTTCCACCTCAAAACCATGACTTTATGCTTCACTTACTCTTTGCTTTTATGGTTGAATAACATTTTCAGTCAAGTCATTTTCCATATGACTCTGGAAGCCAGGCTGATTGTGGATAAACATAACCCTGTGCAGGATTTCTGGACTTTACTGTTTCTCAGTCAGAAGAGGAGCGGTGTAGGGTGGAGAGAACAAGAACTCCTGCAGCCTTAGAAATAGGGTCTGCTGAGAGGACAGGTATCGCCCTCTGAACTTCAGTTCTTCACCATCAAAATGAACAACAGTCACTGAAAAGAACTTCATTTGCCAACCTAGCCTCCATGACTGCTTTCTTGTCCACTCACTCTCCCCAGTAACAATGGTCTGTTTCCACGTGGTACACAGCCCATGATCACAACCTTTTAGTTCAGTTGCTCACTATGGTTTTTCTCTCCTCACCAGACAGAATTTCTTCAAAGAGAAAGCCTCTTTCCTTATCTAAGGAATACCCATGTCATGTTTGTCAATGTTTGCTGACCAATGAATTCAAAGAACTTTCTATTAAAGGATTAATTTTTAATTGATTTATTGATAGAATGAATAGTATTGTAGCTGAAAGTACCTAGTAAACCTGCAAACACTAGACAAGTGTAAGGCATTGTTACATGGAATTCCATGAATTAGCTTTGAACTTAAGGTAATTAGGCAATTGCTCAAAGTCAAAAGATAATGGACCTTGTAAATGGTCTTATTTCATGGCATCCTTAGCATTTGTTTGCTTCATTCAGACAGCTGCCAGGATTTACACACCCTAAAATAACACTGAAAAGCAGTCCATGCAATAAAGACACTGTGAAATATTTTATTAATTAAGATAGTGATGCCTTTGCAGATACAATGATGAAATAGTGACCATGCTTATGTTACTAAGAAATGAGTTCTGATGAGGTCATTAGGGCTGAAAGAACACTCAGGGGGCTGTTCTCAGGTCTCCTGTTTTCTAGCAAATACTGTCTGTATAAGAATAATTAAAGAAAGTAAATGGATTTGGGACTTTTTCCCCACCACATTTTTTAAATTGAATTCTTTATTGGTACATTTTATATACAGCTCACAATCACCTCAACACTGGGGAATTTGTACCATTATATGACCCAAGTTAATTGTCATTTTTACCCGATCCCTACCCACCCACAACCCCCCACCCCTTATATACATGCTGTTTCTTTTTCTTTCCATATTTATTCTTTCCACTCATTATGTTCCCCCACCACATTCCCTTTCAATATTTCCTATTTCACAAAATGTATCATTCATTCTAGAACTCATTTAAATGTATAGGTTCTCATACTAGAGAAAAGATATGGTATTTATCTATCTAGTATCTATTTCACTTATTAGTGTGTCCTCCAGGTGTCTCCATTTGCACATAAAAGGATTGATCTTGTCATTCTTTAGGGCAGAATAATGCTCCATTTTATTAAAAAAAAAACCCACATCTTCTTTATCCAGTCTCCAGTGGATGGGCATCTGGGTTGTTTCCAAGATTGGGCTATCACAAACTGTGCTGCTATGAACATGGGTGTACATATGTCTTTACAATATGAATCTTTTAATTCCTTTGGGTATATTCCTAGCAAGGGAGTAGTCCAATGGGGCCTCTAATCCTAGTTTTCTGAGGAATCTCCACACTGATCTCCACAATGGTTGTACATGCCTACAATCCCACCAACAGTGGAGAAGGGTTCTTTCTCTCCGCAGCCTCGCCAGCATTTATTGCTTGATTTAGCAGTAGCAGCTATTCTTTGTGGAGTGAGATGAAATCTCAGTGTTGTTTTCATCTGTATCTCTCGAATGACCAGTAATGTTAAACATTTCTTCATATGCTTCTTGGCTGCTTTGACTTCTACCTCTGAGAAGTGTCTGTTCATTTCCAATGCCCATTTTTGAATTGGGTCTTTAAACTTGGGAGGACTGATTTAAGTTCTTCATATATTCTAAATAGTAGCCCTTTGTCTGACAAACAGCTACTAAACATTTTTTCCCATGTAATTGATTGTTTTTTAGTGGTGCCACTGGTTTCTTTTGCTGTGCAGAAGCTTTTTAGTAGGATGAGATCCCATTTGTTCTTTCTGCCAGTTCTCATGCTAAAGAGGTTTTGTTCATAAAGTCTCTGCCTAAGCCAATGTTTCCAAGAGTTTTACCTAACCTTTTTTGCAGCAGGTTTATTGTTTCTGTTTTAATGTTTAAGTCTCAAATCCATTGTAATTTTAGTTTAGTACACACTGAAAGAGATTGATCTAGCTTTAGTTTTTGGCAGGTTAAAGCCCAGTTTTTCCAGCATCATTTGTTAAAGAGGCTGTCTTTCCTCCATACAGGATGTTTGGCTCCTTTGTCAAAGATAAGATAAGGTGGTTTAGTATATCTGTAGTTGTTTCTGGATCTTCTAATCTATTCCACTGGTCCTCAGGTCTGTTACTTCACCAGTGTGATGCAGTTTGTTTTTGTTTTTGTTTTTGTTTTGAGACAGGGTCTCGCTTTGTAGTTCAAGCTGGCCCTGAGCTCACTATGTAGCCCAGGCAAGCCTCTAACTCAGCAATCCTCCTGCCTCTGCCTCCCGAGGGCTGGGATTACAGGTGTGAGCTACCACACCCAGCACTGTGGTATGTGGTATTGATAGCTGGTGGGCATGAGTCACCACGCCCAGCATTGTATGTAGTTACTGGGATTGAACTCAGGGCCTTGCACTTGCGAGGCAGGTGCTGGAACCACTGAGCTAAATCTCCAACCTGCCATGCAGTTTTTATCACAGTGGCTTTATAGTAGAATTTTAAGTTGGGGATTGTAATACTTCCTGCCATGTCCTGGTTGCTTAGAATTGCTTTTGCTATTCTAGGTCTCTTGTGGTTCCAGATGAATTTTTGGATGATTTTCTCTAGCTCTGTGAAGTACGGTGTTGGGATTTCAATTGGAATTGCATGTATCTGTATAGTAGTTGTGGGAGTATAGCCATTTGACAATGTTGGTTCTCCCTACCCAGGAACAAGTGATGTCTTTCCATTTTCTGATATCCTCTTCTGTCTCCTTTTTCAGAGTCCTATAGTTTTCAGAGTAGAAATCTTTCGCCTCCTTTGTTAGATTGATTCTTAGATATTTCATTTTTCTGGGTGTTATTGTGAAAGGGATTGACTCCCCAATTTCTCTTTCAGTGAGTCTGTTGTTTGTGTAGACAAAGGCGGTTGATTTTTGAGCACTGACCTTGTATTCGACTACACTGCTAAATTTGGCAATTAAGTCTAGCAGTCTTTTGGTTGAGTTTTTAGGATCCTCTAAATAGAGAACCATATCATTGGCAAATAATGACAGTTTAACTTCTTCCTTACCTATGTTTATTCCTTTTATTTCTTTGTCTTGCCTAATTGCTGTGGCTAATGTTTCCAGCACTATATTGAGCAAGAGTGGTGACAGTAGGCATCCTCATCTCATTCCTGATCTAATTGTAAAAGGTTTCGATTTTTGCCCATTTAGAATTATGTTGGCTGTTGGTTTCTCGTAAATACCTTGTATTAGACTGAGATAAAGTCCATCTATTTTGATTCTCCCACAGCATTTTTATTAAATACATTAAATATTAAATAACAAATCTATGATGGTTGAGCACAGTCAGACAAATAAGCAGTTAAAGTGGGAGCGGGTTACAGAATTTTGACAAAAACACAAATACCATAAATAATCCAGAATATAAATGCCATAAAAAAATACACAACTTCTCAGAGCCATCAATTCAGAGACAGTAAAGTTACAGGCAATTGAAGAAAAATTTTAAAAGACTTCATAGAGGAAATGGTATTTATGGTTAAATTTAAGCTTTGGCCAGTCCTTCCATCTATAATCAGAGACAGAGAACCCTTTGGCACTTGAATTGACATGGCATGGATGCCACAGATTTACCATCACTGATAGGGCTAGAAGACAGTACAGATTCCCAGAGGCATGGAAGTCTAGAAGGAAAAACAAAGTTCCACAGCTGTCAATGCTCTTCATTTCCAGAAGTTTCTATTACGTCCTCCTGGACTCATAATAATTGAGATTATCTGGCTTTAATGTAAAATAATACTGATATCACTACACATTTCTCTCCCTTTCACGAGCAGTAACAAATATTATTTTAAAATAATAAATGAAATATTACAAGAAATAATTTAAAATAGGAAATGAATTTTGCACAAACTATATGTTCTTCAATTTTTAAACAAATGCTTCTCAGTATTTTCTGAAAATGATCTGTCCCTAACATGGTGAAAGCAAAATACAACACCCCAAGACATGCCACTTTGGCATGAAGATTATTTGGAGCTGAATGCAATTGAGAAACAGATACAACAAAAGTTCTCTGCCTTCCTCCATTTGTCTTAAACCAGGACAAAAATTTACAAAGTTGTCCATCTAGTCCTCTCTCTACCAACAACAGAAGTTTAACCATCAAGATAACTTAACATCTTGGAGATACAACAGAGAAATCTACATATCACACTTTACTAACTACCTTTGCTTTCTATTAGCTTCCTATATATTTGCCTTCCTCAAATTTGCTGACTCTAGAAACTCAAGGTCCTTTTCCATTGTCTACTTGGTATCCTCAGAATTTGCTCTTTGTTGAAGACTATATAACCTAGAATTCTAACCTACCTGTTAGAGTTCCTCTTTCCCTCAATTTTCTCCATGTGAATACAAAACACACATAGTAAACTCATTCATTTTCCCTTTGTCAAGGAGATCCCAGCCAAGAACTTAGGAAAATAAAGGAAAAGCTATATTTTCTATCCTATGGTGGAATACCCTTGAAATTTTTATAGCAGTACATCTGCCAACTCCAGTATCATTTCTTTCTTGTCAAATTCTTATTTTTTTTTTCTAGAACCAGGAATCAAACTCAGGACCTTGTACTTGCCAGGCAGGTGGCACCATTGAGCCACATCCTCAGCCCCTCTTTATTGCCAAATTCTGATGTGTAATATTAGAATTGGCTCCTTAGAATATTTTTACTTAGAAACAGATAAATATAACTATATAATATATCAACTCCATCAAATTCTAAAGCAATCTCTTCAATCTGGGATAGAAATAAAGAATTGGCTCAGTGGAAGATCTCCCAAGCCTACATTCTATAGGCTATTAATAGTTTCTTCACAAAACAATGCAAAATAATAATGAATCAAAGGTGAGAAACAAAAGTTTTGTTTTACCTGTAAGATTTCTCAGGCTTGTTAATATGTCCCTAGAGGTTCTACAAGTGATATGTGTTAAACATAATTACTGCACTATGAAAATACTTATTCCAGCCTCATTTATTAATTTTCAAGAGCTGTTTCAAGAAGTATCATCCTGAGAAACACTCATTAAATAAGTTACTCCAGCTTAAGGATAGTTTCACAAGCCAAGTTGGAGAATATTATTCACCATAATAGAAGTTGTTCTTTCCATTCAACAAAGAGCATGCATAAATTAGAATCTTTATTTTTACTAGTTCCTCTTATTAAAATGTAAAAAGAATGCTAGCAACAACAAAATTCAAAATATATGAATTATGTAGTGAATCTTACTTGAGATAATTCATTCATAATATTAAAACAAAAACTGGAATCACTAATTTCAAAGAGGCACAACCCCTTTATACAGCTTTGCTCACTTACCATCAGAGTATGTGCTTCAACAACTTACAAAAGTGTTACTCAGATTCACTATCCAATCAAAAAAGTCACTTAAAGGAATACAAATACACAGCAGAGAAAGTATTTAGATTCTAAAAAACTGCTTTAAAGAAAAGTCTTAGTCTCTGCTTTTCTTCAGGGAGGTTTGAGGCTGAGAACTTTTTGATGGCAAGTGTGGTTCATTACTACTCTCAGCGCCCCATACCGCTGAGAAACCAGGTGTACTAACAAAACTGGAAGAAGCAGCCCTGTGAAGAGAGGTGAGTGCAAGAGGTATTATTACAAGAAAAGTGAGCAGTGAAAAGACTCACAGAGCCTGAAAAAGAGAAGCATGTCATGCACTTGTCTCCTTCTGCCAAGCCTATGGGTTTTTTATGCATGAACATTTCTAAAAGGTATTCTAAATCCAGAAAGCTTCACTGAGTTTCATAGGTAAGAAGAATGGATTAAAGAGCTAGAAGCAACTGTTTTGTGTTTTGGGGTAGGCACAAATGCTTTACAATTTTCCCATTAGCAAATAACTGAATAGCTGGAAATGTAGCCCAGTGGTAGAGTTCTTGCCGAACATAATCAAGGCCCTGGGTACTGCAAAAGTAGTATAATAGTAACAATAGGAATAATAGTGATATTATTAATAATAAGACATAACATTATAATAACAGGATATAAAATACCACTCTGGGGCCAGAGATTTAGCTCAGTGGTTCTGGCGCCTGCCTCACAAGCGCAAGATCCTGAGTTCGATCCCAGTAACCACATACAATGCCGGGCGTGGTGACTCACGCCCACCAGCAATCAGTACCACATACCACAGTGCTGGGCGTGGTGGCTCACACCTCTAATCCCAGCATTTGGGAGGCAGAGGCAGGAGGATTCCTGAGTTTGAGGCTTGCCTGGGCTACATAGTGAGCTGAGGGCCAGCCTGAACTACAAAGCGAGACCCTGTCTCAAAAAAAAAAAAAAAATACCACTCTGTAAAAATTTAACACCAAAAATATTTGTTTGGATTTGGATGAAGAAGACTGATATATTTAGACTATTCATGGAAGAGATGGCTCAATATCTTCCAAAATAATGGTGAAATAATGGTCAGTGGCATTGATGCAGCAACTGTGCCATTAGTTTGTGGTGTAGATCACAAAATCTCCTCAGGGGTGGGAAACTCCCAACCTCTGTGAGGTAGATACAATGACATTCAGTGTCAGATCTGGTAAATAGGATAAAAGATCCTCTAAAAAAAAAAAAAAGGTATTTTGGCCAACTGTGATCTCCTTATTAATTAAAAATACAAAATTTCTTGTGTAACTAATAAGATGATTTAAATCAGTTGAGTAGGAAAGTTTCCAGTGTTTTCATTCATAGCACATCACTCGAAAGGGTATATCTTTCCCACGATAAATGGGAAGAATAATTTTTTGTTATGAACATTTAGAAGTAGTTGTTCAAACTAGATCTCATTCCATTTTTTAAAAATGCTATGTCAAATAAAGGCAAATTCCTACAGAATTCAATATCCATTTATTTATTAATTCAAATTGATTATTTTTTCTGGCACGTGTTAGTTGGAAGAAGAGGTAAGGTCTTGCTCTGTCTTTTCTTTTCCACTACTATGTATGTGCACAATATACAGAAAACCCAAGATAAGATGAAGATGAGTTTAGAGGAAGGAAGGAGCTAATGGGCACCATCAGTCAAACTGCTGAGATGAAGATTGTTTCAAACAGGTACAAATTCTCACTGATGAATGGGATCATAATGTATATTGAAAATGTACCAATCAACTCAGTAAAGGAAAAAAAAAATCTCAGTATCTCTTCAAGCAGGCCAACCTGGCCAAAACGACGATCTTCAATCATAGTATATGATTTACCTCATTGGAATTCCAGGGCCTTAAAGTTATTCTCCAGACCTTGGTCTGGAGACTATCTCAAAGAGTATTTCAAGCATCTGGGATCCAGTCCCCACACTCTGCAGTAGGGAAACTTCTGACTATTTCATGCAGCACAAACTTCAAGTACTCAGAATAAATGTTCTGTAGGTGTTCAAGAAATCCTTGAATGGATTTCTTGTAAGTATGCTTAACAACTCTTTTCTATTACTTGGTAACAAGTTCCTTATCTATTACACAAGAGATTACAATCACAAGGGAATTACAGAGCCCATCTTATTTTTTTCTTTCAAGAGCAGAAATCCCTTACCAAACTATACTAAAGAGCAGATTGTTTAATAATTCTTCCCCACATGATTTCCCTCTGTATCAACAAATACTCCACTTCATGAACTCGAGATTTTTCTGAAATGAAAATATGTAAAGTGGGTAGAAACTACCAACTGTCTACAGAACACCCAGTCTTTCCTCCTCTCTGTAACAAAATTCAGCTGGGGTGGAGAGTTCAATGTGTTCAGCTGAAACAAATAAACAAAATATGTTTCCCAGTTCCACCTGCGGAATGTCACTGATCATGACCCAAATCCATCCTGAGAAAGAAATAGGAACATTCCCTGAAGGCAGATAGAATGGATTAGCTCAGTGTTACTTCTTGCTGGTGAACTGGGTTAGTGCTGAGACCTTGGAGACAGCCATTTTGCCACATCCAATAGACTGGTAAATGAGAGCTATGAGAAAAGTGGCCAGTTGGGACCTCCAGGAAACAGACACAGTCAGAGTTAGGAGTGCGAGAGAATACAGGGAAGACTGGAATAAAAAACAAGGAGAGAAGGATAGGGGAAGAAAAGCCTTCAGACAATAATGCTGACTTGACAGCTATGAAAAGAAAGAAAGAGCCTTAAACTATGATGCCAGTCTTTCAAACTTGCCAACCTTAATGGGAACCTCCTGAGCAAATAATGTTCATTAGAGGAATCCCACATTGGGCAGAAATGACCGTCCCAAGTGTCTCCTGCTGTGCTGTATTGCTGTTTGGCACTTTCCTAGGAAGAGTATGATTTCATGTCAAAAGCTGAGGTAGATCCTAAAAACGCTCAACTTGGAAGCCCTCAAGATGGTAACTTCTTCCTGGAAAGAAAATCTGAGCACAATTCCTCTGTGCCCATGGCCATCACCACAGTGGAATTACTGTTACCAGTTCCCCTGCCCCTAACTTCTAATTGTGTTCAGAAAACAAATCCTGTAATGTGTTTAATCCTCTGCATGGAGTTCGAGATTCCTGTGCTTCTGTGAATTATTGGCTCAGATTTTTCACTGGGTGAGTCCCTAGTTAATAATAAAGTGGCTGTCTAAAGAGATGCATTCTTCCCTCCAGGCTTGGAGAGCTTTTTTCAATGGCAGTAATGTGGTCACCCCTCAAATACAAGAACCAGTTTCCTGGAAAAACACAGTAGCAACAACAACTTGAACAATAGCTTTCAAAGACAACAGACTGAATAATGATCTGCACAGAGGGGCAGAGGCATGAATATTAGTACATGGAATGTTAAATGACTACTCACATTAAAGACATTATAATTTCTTCCTTCTGAAGAGCTTCGGAAGACCATGTGAAAGCACGTGGTCAGTGCTTTAAATGTTATAAATCCAGATAGCCTCAGGAAGCACATTTTAATCTCTAAGGATTTCAAATTCTTTCTGCATAAAATGAGTAAGTTGGATTACATGCCACTTGGAGAGAGCAGAGGGAATTCAATCTGCAGAATGCTTTATATGCCGAAAGAGATGCCACAAGCCAAACCAAATTGTGCAGTAAACCAGTTGTGAGCAACAGGAAGCCTAGGTAAGTAATGGTACTGGACCATACACTGAAGGAAAGTTCCCAGAAAAGGTGCTGTGTCTGTTGTATTGGTCATGTCAACACTGCTGACCTCCACAGGGCACACAGCATGCAGATTCTTGAGGAAAGTCTCCCAGAGATCTGTGTTAAAGTGTTGGTCTGTAACCTATGACACTGTTGGGAGATGGCAGAACTTTTAAGAATGGAGCTTTAAGGAGATTTTAAGTTTGGGGGTTCATCTCAGAGAGAACTATGGAGCTCTGATCTCTTTCTCTCCCTTTTTTTCCAGCCATGAGGTAAAAGGGCTTCTTCTGTGACATGCTCCCACCACCATGACATACTACTCCACTGCCATCTGCACTAAGATAATGGGTGAAACTTTTAAAACTCTGAGCCTAAATAAAACTTTCCCCTTTTTTAAGTTGATTGCCTCAGACATTTGTTACAGTAAGAAAAAAACTAGCTGACACAGATCTTTAAATCTAGTTCTCATATTGTGCAGATAATTCCTAAAAGTGCCCAGAACTGCTGAAATGAATTCCTTAGAGTAATAAGCACTTCTTTCTACATAGAACTGGACTTCTAAAGTGAAGTATTTAGTTGACATTAGACTAGGCCAAAAGTCTGTTCCTTGGTAATTTTGGTGCTATTGTTGAGATGTCAGGTAGCACCACAGGTTGCCCCACTATGCACACAGGCATATGGTTGAAACCTACCACTACATCTGCTGCATGTGCATCATTTTTAAGGTTCAAAAAAACCTGCATGAATATTTTAGTATCCACATAACCAGTAAAATATCCATTCCAACCTTCAGTTTCTGCCCCTAGAAACTTCTCTTCTTCACCCAGAGTTTCAACCTCAAGGTGACAGAACAAGCAGGCTCTGGCAGGCCACAAGGACCACCAGTGAGCAAGTCAACAGAGTTTTCTTTGAACCTTAAAAATTCTGTTCCCATAAACCTGACTGCACAAAATATGAGAATTTAGAAAGAAGCAAACATGGACAATTGTCAGATTAAAAAACGAACCCATGAATCTGCCAGGAAAATTTATGAGACTTTTTTTTTTCAAAAGACAGTGCTATAGAGCCTATCTTGTTTATACTTAATATTTTAATGATTGGAAGGTTAAGATTTGGGAGCAAGAATTGCTACCATTCATCCAAAAGGAAATGATTACATTTCAGTGAACCTGACCCTCCTGCAGGTATTGAAGGGAGCCTGTTATAATGTCAAGCCCTGATCTTTACCTGAAAGGAGCCAAGAGGCATAAAGATAACTCTCCATAAAATGACACTGTGACCCAGGACAGCTCACTCACAATCTGCCTCAGAGGAGATAAAAAGATAGAAAGCAGATGAGTTTGAAAAGGACACAGAGGCCGCTGAGGATTCACCTTTCATGAAAGGTTCACTTGTAAAAAACAGGCAATGGACTCTGACTAGGGGTCTAGCCACTTCCTGTTATAGGCTGGGCTTCTACCACAGATTTCTTTACTCTTAGCCCCTCCTCTTAACTTCATCTACTTCCCTGCAGGATGCAGATAATTAACAAGCACCTGTAGACCAAAGCTCCTGTAATCTTTCCTTAAATGTCCTTTCTAGTTGTTGAAGTTAACAAGATTCTAGGGTTTTTCTAAGTCAGTTCAACAGATTGGGGGGGGGGGGACCCTTACATGGAAAACTACTGTTGATGGCCTTTCCAATGGTGCTGCTATTTGAATGGGCAATTCAATAGAAAATTATCCCTTTGGAGAAAGTACTGTGATTCCCAGTTTGAGGGATAAGAAAGCACTTTGAAGCAATCCACCTCAAAGGAAGGAAAAGTAACTCGGCACCCAGGAGGAAAAGCTGCAGCAATTTCACAAAGAACCCTGGTGGGGCCACAGGGACTGAGCCTCCTGAGAAAAAAGAGGGGCGGAAAAGGAGGTCAGCATCAAAAGCCACCCCAGCACCCATCTTTATTAGAGTAGAAAGTTAAAAAAACATAATTTCAATGATAACAGTGAAAACATTTAGGGTGTCAGGTGCAATGTTCCCAACCTGGGCTTTATTTTTTCTCCCCTACAACTCGGTGGTCTTGGCTCTGAAACAACATGGATTTACTTGGGGAACTTGAGAAAAGAAATCTGGTTCTAGGACGGATCAACTGAAAGAAAATGTCTGCGGGAAAGGAGCAGGCTCTCGAGGTTTAACACACGGTCAGAAGATTCCGGTGTGGCGAGAGACAGCCATGCCATGTCTAAGCTACGTCTGAGCCTCCTCCTGAGATGGGCAGCTCAGCACCTTTTACGGAGATCCCTTCCGGTTTGAGATCATGATCATAACGAATTTCAAATTTTCCTTACATCAGCTATAATACAGTCTATAAGTTTATGTTAATTTACCTTTCCTCTTATGACAGAGCAGGGTTCAGTCACCCTTGACACAGCTTCCAGTTCTGTACCACACCCAAAAGGCTCAAACCAGGGTCCAGAGGCAACCACAGGACTGCTCTGATGTGTCATTTGTTCATTTAGGCAACTGCTTGGGAACTTTGACCCACACGCTATTCCGATCCTCACCACTAGGGACAGCCCTCTCTTCACCTGACTTTATTACCTTCTCTAGTGGCCAAGGACAGAGGACTTGTCAGCGTGTTCCTTATCCAGGATTGCTGCTGGAAATCTTTGAACTTCTTTCCTATTGTAGCAGTAGTTCACTGAAATTTTGCCTTCCATCTGAATTTTTACCTTCTACCCCAGCCAAGCTTTCACCAGGAGGCCAAAGGAGACCAAGACAGGGGGAAGCCAGGGCCCTGATGCTCACCACGCTGCAAGGTAAAGAACTATTCTGTGAAAGGTGCGCGGTGAACACCGCCCCTAGTCCCTCTCAGGAGGACCTGCTGCAACTCTGCTGCTGGGACCGCAGGTAGCTGGGGCTCTGCAGTCTTGAAGCTGAACTCGCCTTTCAAGATTCTCCTCTCGGCTCTGCCCAAGGAACCTGCACAACACTCAGCTGACCTGGGAATGACAGCAACCTATAGGGGCGATTCTGACTGCACAATTGTTTGTCTGAGGGCAAGTTTGAGGCTATGTTTACTAAAATCCATCAGGTGTTTACCTCCTGTCTTTTACTCAGGACTGGACAGCGAGGGCCGCAGCAGCACAGGATCATCCGGAATCGGGCAAGAAAGGCCAGAGTGGCTGCAACTGCTGCACTTTCCCAGCCTGCATCCAACACACACCAGCTTCAAGGGACACAAACTGAAGCCTCTCTGCCAGTGTTCTCAGGGGATCCCCTTTCAACAGAGAAACACAAGAATGAACTCACTGGTAAAGAGTTGTTGGGGGAGGCAAGTGAAGAAGAAAAAAATAAAAATAAAGAGCAGGAAGACAGCATTTGGGCACACACCGGGGACGTTAATCAACACAGCTAGAGAGGTTTCAGAGTACCTAGTGGAGAGCTGTTCATGCAGCTTCCAGGTTAGAGGCAGGGGAACAGAACGGTGAGCTTGAAGTTGGAGGAAACAGACACCATCTCTGTTCTCTCTGGATCTCAGGTGGCGAGGCCCAGGGGCCTCTGCAGCGGGCAGCACTCAGTTCCCTGGCCTGCGCCAGGCCCCTCATTCATTAGATCCTTCATTTTCCCGTGTGTTTTAAAGCCCCATTGCCCCAGCACTTCCTCCTTCTCCAGACCATGTGCACATTCTTTAATTTGTACATGTTCTTAGAAAATTATGTATATATTCCATATATTTTCCTAGACTTTACCATTCCATTACTAGGATTTATATCTTTTTCTTATTCATGTCTTATGTTTTAGATATTTTTCCTTTCGACATTAGAGCATTTAATACTCCAATCTTTGCAATAACATTACTCAGATGTAATGAAAATAAATTTTTATTCTATGAATATTACATTTGAATTTTTATGTAATAAATCCTTCCCGACCCTAAGATCACAAAAATGCCCTTGTACATTTTTTATAATCACTGTATAGTTCTCACTTTCACATCTGGAACTTCAATTCAACAAAATCCACCTTTATAAATGTGTTACGGTAAGCACAATCTTATTTTCTCCATAAAAGGAGCCTTTTTTTCAATGTAGTCATCCTTTTCCTCACTGATTAAAGAGTCATCTTATTATTATGCTCAATTCCCATCAATATCAGTTTGTTGTGGACTATTTGCTTTTATTGATCTATTTCACTGTCCTTACACCAATACCACACTATTTTTGTGCTCGCTTCGGCAGCACATATACCAATACCACACTATTTTTATTGCTATGGCTTTGTAACATACCATCATATCTGCCAGGAATAGTAAAACCTATTCCTCTTTTTCAAGACTGACTAGCTATAGATGCAGATTAATACAACACCGAGATTCCATCTCACTCCAGAAAGAATGGCTGCTATCACAAAATCAACCAACAACAAATTCTGGTGGGGCTGTGAGGAAAAAGTAACCCTTCTCCACAGCTGGTGGGAATGCAGACTGGTGCAACCACTGTGGAAATCAGTGTGCAGATCCCTTAAAAAACTAAAAAAAAAAAAAAAAAAAGACTAAAACTGAGGTTCCATTTGGCCCAGGTATCCTCTTCTTGGTATCTTCCCAAAAGAATTAAAAGCATCTTATCACAGCGACATATTTCTACCCATGTTTATAGTGGAACAGTCTGTGATCACTAAATCTTAGAAACAGCCCAAATGCCCATAAACTGATGAATAAAGAAGATGTGTGTTTTTTAAACAACAGAGTACTACTTTGCCATAAAGGGTAAACTTGAGATATTTTTAGCTAAACAGGTACACCTTGAGATCATACTCTTAAGTGAAATAAATCAGACATACATGTATAAATACCACATTGTTCATCTGGTCTGAATAAAGACCAAAATGTATACTGGATATTGGGAAGTGGGAAGAAAATGTTCAAATGAGAAGAACAACAAAAAGAAAAGGAGGAAAGAAAGAAGGGATAATAAAAAAGAATAGGAGGAAAAAATGGAAACAAAGCTTCTGTAAATAAGAAGAAGGGTCAAAGGTGGGGATGGGAAAAAATAAGAAACAAGATATATATGTACAAGTACAAATTGTCTATGGTGAACATTATTATGTATACCTGAACTATACCAATGTGTGTTTTACTTCAAAAAAATGAAAAGCTCAGTCTTCAAAAAGTAATAGAAAAACCCTAGTGATCTAATGTGCTACACTGTACCTATAATTTACAGTACCATACTATACATTTAAAATTAAGAGGCTAGATCTCAAGTGCTTATCACAATTAAAATGCCTGGCTTACAACTTGTGGGCTCTCATTTTCTGCAGAAATGTGTGAGTTAAGGCTCTCAGGTTAAAAAAATTCAATTGCAATTATGTAGTGCATTAAACTAAAATTATATATTAATCTAGAATCACCACATTCATTATACTGTCATCTTTTTAAAAGCATGGACTGTCTTATCATTCATTCACCTTCTGTACTATGCCTTTTATTTATATATTAAGTTTTTTTTCCATGGCAAGCATGTGTTGAATAAATTAATCCCTAAATTTAGTCTGTCTTGCAGGACTTTACATTTGTGAAATCATAAAAAATTACAGTAAGTATAGCAAAAGCCTTGAGTCCACACAGGATTTTCCTCCCCATGTTTATGTCCTGTCCTCCCTCCAGCCAAGCTGCCTACTCAAGAGTGGGTGCTTTCTCAGTTTATCCCTCACCTGCTCAACTTCTAGGTGTAAAGCAACAAGCTCCTCAGAAATTCAGAAATCACTGAGCACCGAGCACCTAAGAACCAACATCTCTTCTCTACCCCAGTCAGCTGCTGTTCAACTGCAGGTTAGCAGCTGCAGCTGACTGTGTTCTTGCAAAGCAGCCTAAAGGAGGCAGATTTTAATTCAGCCCTAGGAAGCAGTTCCTGATCCGGCTGTGTCAGGAGAAACCAGCTGGCAGGTAGGGAATTCAGTATGCTCAGCGTGGGCAGAGAATGATGCCTGCAATATCCTGCGAGGAAAAATGATGACTCACTTTTCAACTCGGAAACTCTGAGTGCTCCTCTGTGCCTCAGTTTCCCCTAACCAGGATATCCTGGTGCCACATTCAGAGCCATCCACACTCTGAGCTTGATACCTGTAAGATGTGTATGCTACTGGAATAGCCTTGGTCTCCAAGACACATTGAGCTCTCGTCTTCTGGATGATGGAAAGAAAAAGGGAGAAGGGAGGGCCTGGCATCTCGCACACATTTTGAGGGGCAGTAAGCATTGTCCAGGTCCCAAGTCTAGTTGGTATGGAGAAGCCCACTTCATGGTAAAGGAGTTTATTTGCACACACACCAGGAATCATGTTTATCTCTCTGAGTCCACACATTGAGCTAGGCAATTTTTGTTCTCTTCTGTTTCCTGGTATATGACTATGGGTTAGAAATCATCTGTCCATTGATAGCTTGGAGAACTTACTTATAAAATGATCTGGCTGGGCGTGGTGGCTCACGCTTGTAATCCCAGCACTTGGGAGGCAGAGACAGGAGGATTGCTGAGTTTGAGGTTTGCCTGGGCTACATAGTAAGCTCAGGGCCAGCCTGAACTGCAAAGCGAGACCCTGTCTCAAAAAAAAAAAAAAAAAAAAAAAAAGATCTGTATCTAGAGTTCAAAGACGGGCAACTTGTTAAATACCATTCCAATTCTATTCATTATTTTCATTTTTCTTTGCTTTTTTTTTCTTTCAGAGTCAGCCATATAAATGAAGGGATATCCAGTTGTGAGTTTAATGAAATACCTAGGACAAGCTCTTAGAATCAGGAACCAAGAGTTCTCAAATTGTAGTTTGGATTTGTACTGGCCCGCCAGGGGCAGTCTGATGCCACCTAGTGGCAGACAAATAAACCAGAACCCATAACAGATAAACTTGCTGGTCACTGGCAGCAATTCCAGTAATTTCCCATTTTTGTTATTCAGTGTTATGAGCTAAGGAAATTCCTAGTTCCTAAAATTATGCGTTCTCCAGAGGTTGCTTTGTATTGTCTCCAATGCAGACTTATACTCCCAACCACCGCCTTCCCTCAAAAAGTTAAGAACATGAGCCAACCAACACAGAACGAGAACAGGGTACAGTGTGGATCTGTATCAAATTCATGTTCCATGGGCAACTATAGAAATTCTCTAACATGTGGATAGCCATTTGTCTTGGCATCATCTATGGAAGAGATCATTTTCTTCTTACTGATTATACCTGCTGTCCTTGTCAAAAATAACATCACAGAAGTATGGATTTATTTCTGAACCTGTTCCAGGTCATTGATTAGTATGTCACTTCTTAGCACTACAGTGAATTCTGTAGCTCTGCAGTAAACTGCAGAACCAGGAAATATAAATACTCTTACTTCGGTGTTCAAGACAGTTTGCTGTCATTCTTGGATTTCCACACAATTTTCACAATCACTTGTCAATTTCTGCCAAAAAATGGCAGCTGGGACTTTGGTAGATTCCCCTGAATGTGTAGATCAATTTGAATAATATTGCCAACTTCATAAGTCTTCCAATCTGTGAAAATAAAACATCATTTCATTTGCAGTCAGTACTTGGATTTCTTTCAATGATGTTTTATAGTTTTCACCATATACAGCCTGGTGTCATTTAGTTAAACATATTCTTAAATATTTACTTTTGAAGCTATTTTAAATGAAATTGCTTTCATAATTTCATTTTGGTTTGCTCACTGTATGTACAGATACAGTTCATTTTCATATACTCATTTTTATCCTGAAACCTTGGTAACCTCATCTATTAGCACCTAAAGAGTCCTGGTTTTACCACATAGTCCTGATTATTTTCTCTGCGAACAACTGGGTCAGCAGAAAGTAGAGACAGGTAGTATTTTCCACTCCATTCTCAATGACCAATATTTCTTTTTCATGCCTAAGCTCCCTTTCTAGAAGCTACATTATACAGCTGACTAAAACATGCAACAGCAGCCTGTTTTGTTCCTCACATCACAGGGAAGTCCTCTTTCCATTTTTGCTTGTAAGTATGATGTTAGCTGTGCATTTCCTATGCAGGCCCTTTACCAGGTTGAGGACCATCTCCTTCCATTCCCAGGCATTACATAAAAAACTTATTATTCCAAGTACAAAAAACCCCTTTGTATTAATCAACTGTGAGTTCTGTCCTCTATTTCAATTATCTCTGTATATTACATTGGCTTATTTTTATATATTGAACCAACCCAGTTTCAATATACAAAATATTGCATTCTGTGGGGTTGTAGTACATACTTACTCATTTTCATATGTTCCTAGACTTGTTTGCTAGCTAGTTCATTAAATTTTCTCATTTGCATTTATAAGGGTCTGTACTTTTATTTTCTTGTGATGTTTGGTCTGGTTGTGGTATCAGGACCTTGTAGATCAAACTGACTTATACGTTTCCCCCTACTTCTGTCTTTTGTCTTGTTAAGGGTTGATATCAGCTATTTCTCCAGTGATCCAGCCATCTGGTCCTGGGCTTTTTACTGTGGGAAGTTTTTGATTACTAATTTAATCTCTTGTGATAGATCTTTTCAGAATTTTTATCCTTGTCTCAGTTTAAATCTTTCTAGGAATGTTTGTGTTCCATCTAGATTACTTTTTTGATGACACACAGCTGTTCATTAACTTTTTCATTTGTGAGGTCAGTAGTAATGCTCCTCTTTTATTCTTGATTTTAGTAATTTCTCTCTCTCCTAAGTCAATTAGGTAAAGCTTTGTTAATTTGATCTTTTCAAAGAATAACCTTTTGGTTTCATTGACTTTTTATTATTTTTCTATTTTAATTTTATTACTTCTACTCTTTTTCCAATCTTTTTCTGCTTGGATTTGACTTAGTTCACTATTTTTTTCTACTTCCTTAAGGTGGAAGGTGAGGCTACTGGCTTGACCTATTTTTTATGTTTAATACAGCATTTACAGCTACAAAAGTGCTCAGAAATTAACATCTGCTTTTCACTGCACCAAATAAGCCCTAGCCTGCCACAGGTTTGTTTTCCTGCATCTAATAAAGCTCTAAATTCCTTGCTGATTTGAGTGTATGTCATTTAGTTTCTACCTACAGTAAGTCCCCGATTCCTGAACATTCAATCTGTTGACTTTCATGGATAGGATCAGACCTCATATTATGAACATTTGTAGATGTGAAGAGATGGCAGATGTAGCTCATGTGTGAGCTACACTGTGTGCTCACTGTGTGCCAGTGCCAGTTGTGCTGCCATGTGCTCATCAGTGTCATAGTGCACAATATACAGTACAGGTGGGGCTTTACCCTTTTTGTGTTTTGGTTTTTTTTATGCTGTGCATTTTATGCCTGAGTCAAAGGTGTATAGACAGGGCCAGAGATTTAGCTCAGTAGCACCATGCCTGCCTCACAAGCACAAAGTCCTGTATTCAATCCCCAGTAAAGGTGCATGAGAGTTACTGTGTCAGGCTGAAGAATAAACCTAACCTGCTCCAGGAATGGAACTTGCTCATAAGTCAGGACTAACTGTACTTCCTAAATTCTCTGCTACTGATTCTCAATTTTATTCCATTGTATTTAAAGAACATGCTTTTGAGATTCCAACTCCTAAATGTACTGTGAGTTCTTTAGTAATGTATGGGGTATCTTGGGGAGTGTTTCATATATTCCTAAGACTGCCTTTTCTCATTTTGGTAGAGTGACCTGTAGCTGTTCTAGTTAGTTCTATTTGATGTCTGAGTTGGTTTATAGTGTTATTGTCTTTTATTTTTTTGTTGATCTCCTCCCCCTGGTTGTTGTACTCCTTACTAAGATACTTAAGTCTGTAGCTGTTATTGTTTAATTGCCTATTTGTCTCTTTACTTGTCATGTCTGTTTTGTATAATTGTTTCATACAATTTTATCTCATGTAATTTTGTATCATTCATGTAGTTTTGTATAATTCATTTGGTTTCATGGCAAAATTTGGTGTAAGTATGTAACTGTCACACATTATCACACATTATATTTTGTCATAAAATATCCTGTTTCTGTATGAATTCTTAACGTCCACTTGTTATGGTACTAGGACATCTACTTTACCTCTCTTTAGTTTGTTTTCAAGGTGCATCTTTTTTCATTTTCTTTACTTTCAACCTTTATATCTCAAGTGAGTCCCTTTCAGAAATCATACATGTGTATATTTAATCCATTTTGTCAATGTCTCTTAATAGAAATTTTGATTCGCTTTTTATGTAACTACTAATAAAACAGGATTTAGAACTATCATTTGCTGCTTTCTATTTTTGATTTTTAATTTTACTTGTACTGATACTTTATTCATAATAAATATAGTCATCCCTGGGAATCGGTACATATATCTATACTTCATTTTGATCCCTTTCACTTCCCTTCCTACTATCCCACATTTCCAGACCTCTGTTTCCTATATTTTATTTTGCTATTTAGATATTTATACTTCAGTTTCTTATATAAGAGAAATCATCTAATAGTTAGCCCTCTGTGTCCGATTATTTCACTTGGCATTATGGTCTAGTCTTTTTCCTACAGGTGCTGCAAACATATTCTTCTTTATGTCTGAGTAGTACTCTATTGTGTACATATGCCATATTTTTATTCATTCATCTCTTGGTGATATGCAGGCTGCTTCCAAATTTTAACTGTTATGTGTTATGCTACTATAAACATGGAATTTTTGTATCACTGTAACATGATGTCTTTACTCTTCTGGGAAGAGATAAGGCTGAATCAAATGGAATTTCTATTTTTAGTTTTGTGAGGCCATACAGATTTAGATAGTGCTGTGCTAGTTTACATTTCTATCAAAAATGTTGAAGATTTCCTTTCTCCCCACCACCTTACCAGCATTTGTTATTCTTTGAGTGCTTGATGATAGCCATTCTTCCTGGAGCAAGAGAGTATCCTGACATTGATTTTTCACTCTCTAAAGGCTATAAATGTTGAACATTTTTTCATGTACCTATTGCCCATTTGTACTTTTTCTTACAAGAAATGCCTATCCACTTCAATTGCCCATTTTTTTTAACTGGGAGTAGCTAATATTTTGAGTTCTTTATATATTCTATATACTAGTCCTCTGCCAAATGAGTAGCTGGAAAACTTCTCATTTTGTATGTTATGCCTTTGTTGTGTTGCTTCCTCTGCTTGCTGAGGTTTTTGATTTGACATATTCCCACTAGTTGTTTTCTCTTTTACTATTGTTTCTTGTGCAATTGGAGTTCTGTTCAGAAAGTCTATAGGCTATACCTATGTCGTCAAGAGTTTTACTGTTTTATCTTCTAGTGGATTAATCAATTGTTTTTACATCTAGATCTTTGATCTATTTTGATTTTAAAAACAAAATTCTCCTCTCTCCAAGGCTGTTGTTGCTGTTTGTTGAAAGTTATTGATTAGTGACTTCTCTGAATTAAATCTTTAAAGTCTATTTTCTTTGTCATCTGTGGCCACGTAAGTCTCTCTTGAGTACCTTAATAGTCAGCTAGTGATTACACAGAGATCTCTATAAACAGAGGGAACCAGGCTTTTACATTCTTTCCTGGAGAGTTTTATGTGCATGTTGAGACACACATTCAATATCCACCTGGGCAGTTGACAATTCTCCCATAGCCTTTATATATACTCACAGTTTCAAGATCTGATAAGGGTTGTACGCACACACAAAGCTCTTAATGTGATATGGTCTTCCAAATTCCTAGTACATCAGAACCTTTGGTATCCAGTACAGATATGTATGGATATGTCATACTGTAGTTTTCAAGTTTCTGATTAATCCATTATTTGCCCCAACTGTTATCACTGTTTCAAGCAGCCAGAAACTTAAACTATTGCTTGTAGTTGTTTTTCACAAACACCAAAAGGAAAAAACTTTCTGAACTAAAGTAGCTCTATGCCAGATAAAATATAATCTTGCAACTGGAATATTACACCAAGTAGTGAGTCTTGGTGGGAATCTGATGTAGTTCCTCTTTGCTCTCACCAAACAGGTTGGTACTGTCTGTGGATTGAGCCTGCCTTTCCCAGCACTCCCCTACTTTTTCTTTTCTACCAGCCAGGGCTGGTTAATGATATGTTGTCACTGAAGGGGTGTATTCACTCCTGAGGTTTTTTTTTTTTTTTATCCACACCCAGCTCTGCTGCCAACCAAACTAGCTTCCTAACATGTGGGAGGTACTAGCTACAGACTACCCCCACCCCACTATCTGTGTATCTAAGTGCATTGCTAACGTCCAAGCTAAGGTATACCTCCATATGCATTGAAAAGTGGAGTGCGCAAATAGATCAGAATTCTGTGCTGGAGAAGACAGTCAAGGGAACCAACTGGCCTCAGTGTGGGCACCTTTCAGGCCCAGCTCCCTTTTGAAAAACCATGCACAATGGATTGCATTCCTGATGGCAGAGGGCAATGCCATTAACCGCTGCACCCCCAAGTTCATCACTGTTTAACCTCTCAATGACTCTGCAACTGACCCTGTCCCTCTCACAACCATATGCTGTGGCCATCTTTCACCCAGTTACTGCACCAGGTTATCCCCAGGAATCCAGAATTCTTTTTCGTTTTTTTTTTTAAACCTCTAGGGTAGCTCAGACCCAAATAGACACTCTCTGAAGATGATTCTCTACATGGTACTTCAAGACATGATAAGCATTTCAGTGGATTTCTTCTCCAGAACTAGCCTACCATATAGAGGAGTCACTATCAGACCGAATCCTCACAAAGGATACAAACCCCTCAAGAACAATGGGTCTCCCTTATCATGAGGATTACGGGTCCATTGTTTATTGAAGGGGGCACAAGTCTGTGTTTACCTTGTGCTGGCAACATTGAGCTTTTCTCACCTGTGGAGCTGTGAATGGAGCTGTGAACACCTTTGTACTTTTCTTTGTGCTGCCTGTTTCTGTGTCTTTTAGCTTTCCCATCACCCTTCTGATTGGTTGCTTTTTATGATCTCCCTGCTGAATTTCTTTTTCATATCATGAATTGTTTTGCTCATTTCATTGAATTATTGGCCTGTGTTCTCCTGTATCTTATTAAATTTCCTTAAAAATCATCCTTCTGTATTATCTTTCAGGTATTTAGCAATTTTTCTTTAGTATCTTTTGTTGTGTTCCCTTGGAAGCGTCATTTTGCCTTTTTATTTTTTCATGTTACATGTTTCTTGGACCCTTCATTGGTAGTTGTGCATCTGTTTAGTGAGTTCATAGGATGGTCTTAATGGTAAAAGACTCTGCTGCCATGAATCCTAAGGTACCACTTAAATACTCTGCATTGGCTTTGGTTCCAAGTGGCAAATGTAGTACAGTGTCTGTGTAACTTTTTTAAACCTATGAACAGTGTTGACAATTTCTGTGTTTAAGTGGCCTGGGTTGCAGAAGTGTGGGATAGTACTGCCAGCTGCAGAGTAGCTCCCCGGGAAGGTAGGATTGTTGGCATCTCTGAACACAGTACATTTGCCTGAGGTTGATCACGAGTTTCACAGGTCACCAGGTTGGAGCACGTGCACATCAGACATCATGTCCAGTAGTGCAGTGCCTGTCAGTGATTGAGGACTACATGGGAGCCTGTCTGAGGCACCTGTCAGTGTTGGAAGGCTGCCTGGGTGGTGTCGTAGAGCCTCTAGGGATTTACTTGCACGAAAAGTTTTTCCTATGTGTTTTCCGGAGCAAGGTACAGGAGATTTTAAATGTCCCAATCTTTTATTTTAATGTCCCAATACCAAAGTGCCTTTGTTATAGGTTTCTGCGATAAATGCCTATTTTTATCCGTAACATTGAAGATATTCTTGATACTTGTATATTTCATCTATAAAACAGAGCTATTATAGCTAAGTTAGTGAAAAATATTATAGGCAGCCAGACAGGATTAGTGAAGACAACTGTAACTGAAGGCACAAGGAAAAGACCAACTACAAACATGTACTTCTCTTAGAATCAACAATAGTAACTGATAGTGTAAATAGGCATCAGTCATCTGAGTGGGGACCAAGACCTTAACCCATCCCTTCCAGGAAAAGTCCTTGTTTGGTCCATGCATGCTTGCTACATGACTTGCTTCCTATATAACTCCCATTTAATCAATATTATCTAAATCTATACTTGTAATCTTACTGGTGACCATAGTTTTGTCCCACTATACCCACCTAATGAATTCTATTGGATCAATATCTGAACTTGTAATCCTATTAGTTGATTATAGCTTTGTCTACCTCATATCTGTCTCTCATGGTTTTGCTCTATAAGACTTCCTGGAGAAGTGGGGTCCACAGACAACCCACTTTCTGGTCCCCTCTCTGTCTCTTTTAGACAGAAGCTATCTTTCTTGCAACACCTTTTCCTACTCTTAACCTCCATTGTTCCTAGAATTCATTCTTTGATTTTCAACAACATGAACTCACATTTTCATTATCTGGAGGGTTGTGAGTTACAGTGTTTCTCTTGTCTGGATTATTTTTGACTGTTTGCATTACCTGGTGTTCTCTGCCAGGACTGCCCAACTGTTTATAGAGAGTGAGGGGTTTCTTCACCCTGAGTCGCTCAGTGTGCCCTATCCATTTCTCATGGGGACTATGTGGTTGGGCCACCAGATGGAATGTGGGGATGACTGAGCTACTCAGAGCAGATGCCCAGCTGTTTCCAAGATCTTGAGCCAACAAGAGCACAAGGTGGCTCTGCACAGCAAGAGCCTGTGCTGGGGAAGCCACACCATGGGCTGGGTTCTTTCTCCAGGGCAACACTGTAGCTCCACAAACTGAGTGAAAAGCCCAGGAAGGCCACAGAGTTTTCCAGCAGTCAATGCCACAGCTGCTTGGCAAGAAAGGTGACTGCAGGGGCCTCCAGCTTATACTTTCATTCCTCAGCAAAGTTGATCTTGTCTCAGAGTTAATTTTTAGATACAGGTCAGTACATGCTCCCTGCCAAACTGGCTCCTGTAACACCCTGTACACATACCTCCACAGTGTGTGACACTCCATTACATACTCACTACAGCCCCATACCCTACTCCAATCCCTTCCTTGAAACAGCTGCAGGTGTGTGTGTGTGTTTTGTATGGATAGGTGGCTTCTAGGCAGGGAAAAGACAGGCTATATTAAAAATTAATAGGGAATCTTACTAAATGTAGCTTCTGGCTCTGCAGGTAGATTCAACAATTATAGCAATTAAAAAGACAAAATAGAGAGAAACTACACCGAGAGAAAAACTTAAGAGTTGACAAAGCAAAGAGGAAACCAGAAACATAAAAGACCCCTCACTCTGATAAAATGCTAGGGAGATTAATAGGCAGCCACCTAAGTACTCTTATTTACTATATGAAAGACACACACACCTACACACATGTACTTCTTGGGTTAGGATCAAAGACAGCTAGAGCCAACTGGATTGTGACAGCTTCCAGATGCCCACAGGGAAAAGGGAAAAGTCACCAGCTCTAAAGAGAAAGGACCTAGGACAAAAACCCTTGCATATTCACTTCTGATTCCTCCTACTCTTCCAGAGTAACTGTCTATCCTCTTTTTAAAATTTTTTTAACTTTTTTTTTTTTGTGGTACCGGGATCAAACTCCGGCCCTTGTGCGTCCAAGGTTGGTGCGGTACGACTTGAGTTAAATCCCCAGCTCCTCTCTTTAAAATTTTTCTAAATAAATTATTTTCCTTTATTTTAAACTCTACCTCTTCAATACATTACTACTGCTGTGTTTACGATCTCGGTAGCTGTGTCTTCCAGATGAGGAACAATGTGTATATCCCACCCCTCCACCATGCTTTATTATAGAGACAAGCACCAGACAGCTCTGGAAATGCATCTTGCTATGAATCTATGTCCACGCTTTCCCAGTTAAAAAATGACTGCAAGTAGTGAGTTTCGAGAGAAGGGAAGTAACTATAGAGAACTCCAAACCTCTCTGAGTGACAACTCTGGACAAGACTCCACCTTTAGACTTGTAGGAAGGAGCAACAGGACTGGAAGCAGCTTTCTGAGAATCATCAACCCTGGGAGTGTGGAGGGACCAAAGCTGGAGCTACAAATAACAAAGGCCACAGGTCATCCTCTACACATCAGCACTCTAAGATGGCCAAGATTTTAATGTCCCAACACCTTCACCATAGGGTTCTGTAATCAATTCTTATTTTTAGTTCATGATCTTCAGGATATTCTTAATATCTCCTTATTTCAACTGTAAATGGAGGTATTATCACTGAAGCCTTGCACTGAAGATTTTATCATATAATTTAGACCTATGGCTAAATTGATATATTAGATGTTGATATATTAGACCTCGCTTTCTTTTCCATATCTAATCTTCCATGATTTTAATCTCTTATTCTCACTTTTTTTAATTGAATTCTTTATTGGTACAATTTATATACATCTCAAAATCACATATAACATTGGGAAATTTGTACCAGTATATACCACAAGTTAATTCTCATTTTTACCCATATCCCTACCCACTCCCCCCTCCTCCCCCCTTATACATGCTCTTTTATTTTCTTTCTGTATCATATTTATTCCTTCCCCTCATCACAT